>MU182651.1:92009-106307 GCA_016904865.1 Pissodes strobi | reverse complement strand
CTTTTAAAAAATTGCGAAATGACAAATTTAAATTGCCACTAAAATTGGTAAAATGGAAAATATTTATCCATAATGCATTGTCCATTAGTTGAAATTTTCATCCATTAACAAAATTTAATTAAAAAACCTGCTTACTTATATATTTTTACTTAACATATTTATAAATACTTATATAATAATTTTTATTTTATTAATTTGTAACATCTTGGCTATTGTAATTATTGGTAACGTGAAACACACAGTTATTGTACACCGTAGAAGACTGCGGCTTATGAGATTCTTGACTCACAACAATATTTTCAACAGATCTCATGGCTCCAATTATTCCGTGATGATGATCTACATCTATTTGTAGATATGGTTTAATCGATTCGCTATTTCCGTGTCCCGTGATTTTAATTAATTGTTGTTCGGGAACTCCAGCTTTTGCCAAATTTGACACAGACGTTGCTGTAGCAGAATGATTGGTAATTTTAACTTTCTTCGTGTCAATTCCAATTAATGATGCCGCTGATTTGAATTAGGAAAGGATGGTATTGTGTCCAACGGGACAATTTTTGTACCAACCTTTGGAATTTGCGTGTTCCCAGTTTGGATTAATGGTTAAAAATAAACGGTTTGTTTTTATTCCGTCACTCCGTTTGCTCAATAATTTTTTAAAAAGTCTTACTGGACACCTGTTTGGATTGATTATGTTTGGTACTAACCATTTACTGTCTGCGAGTTTTTTCGATCCTCCTTGGGAAGTTTTAGAAAAAACTGGATCATATTCAAGGCGCCCGGCCCGCCCTGTTGCTTTCCTTCATGATCCGTTTCTTCCACAAAATACTCTAAACATGCTGAAGCTCCTTCTCCACCTCTCCAAGCCAGTTCATAAGCAATAATGAAAAAAAAACTTTTTCTGCAATCCCTCTGGAGTGTTTTCATCCCAGAGTTCAAGGTTTTTTTTTAATTTTTGCTAATAGTAAAACTGATGCACTTGCCTTTCGTTTAGAGGGATCCTTTTGCAACTGTCGACATTTGGCGTTTTTTGCAGCTCTAGCATTCGCAAACTCCACGTGCGAAAAGGGATCAAATTTACGTTTATACTTTTCATAAAAATGTTCTTGTAACTGTTTGGCAGTAGAATTCCATAACACTTTGACGACACTCTCCTTGTAATCCTCTGAATTCTTCTTACGCATATTAAAACCATAATCTTCCAAAATCAGTGCCAACTCCTCCACTGGTATGTTTTCCCTATCGAATTCATAAGACTTCTCATAGCAAAAGTCAGTGAACTGTTTCCAAATAATTGCTTTAGATTTCTTAGTATTTACGGGTGTTAGGTGCTGAATTTCACTACGAATAACTTCGTTACTTTCCTGACCAAAACGAGTCATATTTTTCACGCTCACGCTATGCACTAACACACAAGATTTAGGTTAGGTTTGATTGGGTTGCTACGGCAACGGAATACATACCTATCTAATCAAAATCATTCAAAGCCTTCTATGTTACATTTCAAGGCTCGTGTCAAAGGCACAAACATAAAATTTAAAATAATATTATTTAAAACCAATTTGGTGTGAAATTTTCTTACCGAATACCACACGTGCTTAAATTATTCCAGGAAATTTTTTCTTGGTCACGAATATTTTAAGAAAATTATCCCTCGCCTAATTTTGAAAAGAAAAAATTTCCGGAAATAAATTAAGTACTAGTGGTATTTCACTAGAGTGTTTTTTACTGGTAAAACGTCATAGCAACTGCTCCTTTCCTACTAACAAAACTACTACCTGCCCGTTAATTGAGTGATTTTTTAGCGACAAAACTATGACAGGTCCAGTAAAAAGGTGTTTGGTATAACTATTATTGTGAGTTTGACAAACGTCATTAAATAGTACATTTAATTTTGTTAACAAATAAATAAAGCTTCTGTTTGTTAATACGGTGCATTGTCTAGTTTTTCTCGCGAAATAGTCATGACGAATACCACTCGAGAAAAAATTGTGTAGACAAAATTATTGCTCAAGGTTTTATTCAAGTTTGTTGCTTTTCGGCAATTTCGCTCATGACATTTTTGATACCAAAAATATCATTCGCGAAATGGCCAAGCAACAAATTTTCATACCTTTCGAAAATTTTGCCGACAAAATTTTTTTCTCTTGTGATATATATGAAAATACTATTTAAAAAAACTAATTTACATTGCGAATATTTTTTTTGCAATTAATTAATAAGTTTGACTTATCACCTAAAGATATCGAGAAAATGAAATTATTATTGATTTTATTTAAATCCCATCTTTCTGAAATGAGAACATACTTTTTTACTCTAAATTTTTTTTCTCCAAGGTAATACCATAAGAAAATGTAAATTTGAAGAAAACGTTTGTTTTTTTTTAAAGTATGGTTCCTATGAGGAACCCAAATTTTCATGGATTTTGGCTTCTATATAGAAATTTTGACAAATACATAACAACTTGCCTTATTCTGCCACTTTTGACTTACTTTGGTAAGTCATAACTCTAAATGTATTTAACGTACAGGCCTGGAAATGTTTCCCAAGATTAAAAAGAAGAAATACTAAAATACCCGTTTTCGCGTTTTTTCAATACGAAATTTCTTTCTTCGGAAAAAAAATTGCAAAAAAATACTAACACATTAAAAATATGCATGAGTAAAAATATTTACCTTTCATATATTCTCTACACCAGTAGTCATATAAAAAAAATTGTGGTTGTCATTTTTCCCTTACTTTGGCTAACTATTAACCAAGATTAGGTGTATTCTTCCCATAAATTTGGAATTATTTTTTCCAGAAAAAACTACTGCTATACAAAAAGAATTTAATTTGCTTTTTCTCATAGGAACCTTACTTTTAAAAAGTTTCAAACATAACCTTCAAAAACAAGTATTTTTGGGTTATTCGAGAGGAAGTTTAGTTTCCGTTGAAAAAAAAAATGTGTGTACTTAAGACCACATGATAGAAGTGAAAATTTGAACAAGCGGGGTCATCGTTTGTCAGAATTTCGATCCGAGTCTTCGTTGCAGAGATACGGGCGAAAAACGGATTTCCCCCAAAAAATCCCCCCATAAATTAGAGCCCCCCCGTATGGTCTAAGGTGGCCCCCCATGAAAAAACTATAAAAATTTCAACCCCGTACCTCCTCCCGTTCTCCCCAAATTAATTATTTAAGTTTTTCCTTCTCCCCCCTCCCCTGGCCAAACGGGGGGAGGGTACGGAGTCCCGTTTTCGTCCCGGATCTTCTTTTTCCCCTGCTACATCCCCTGAAATTTTCAGCCCTCTACCCTCACGGTTTCCCCCCAAAATCCCCCCTTAAATTACAGCCCCGGTCCCCCCGTATGATCTAATGTGCCCCCATGGGGCGCACCTACCATAAATTTCGACCCCGTACCTCTTCCCGTTCTTCTGAAATTAATTAAGTTTTTCCTTCTCCCCCCTCCCCTGGCCAAACGGAGGGGGGTACGGTGTCCCGTTTTCGTCCAGGATCTTCTTTTTACCCCGGCTACATCCCCTGAAAATGTTTTTATTTTATTTTCTTCTCCAGCTTTCCTCGTACGCTCCAAGAAAAATCTGGTGTCACTTCGGAAATCCCCAACCCCGAAAACGCCCATATCATAAATGAAGATATTCCCCTTTTTTTCGTTTTTTTTTTCTTACCCAGAAAAAATTTGAGGTCATATTGGGAGTCCCCGTTCCCGAAAACTCCCTTATACCGAATTTCAACTCTCCAGGGCATATCATTTAAAACTTACAATTTTTAAGGGAGGTGTTGGGGGGATTGAAATCATAAATTTGTTTTTTGGGATCATGACATGGCAACCCCTACCTATCGAATATGAACGCGATCGGAAAAAAAGTATATTTTTCCCCCAAGAAGGAAAAATAGGCGCCTCCGTTTAAAAAAAATACCGAAGCAAATTTTTCCATATTATAGAAAACAAATTATTACCGATTTTATGGAATAAAACCGCAGGCTTCCTCAATTTAGGGTCACAGGGGTATACAGGGTCAAAATATTTTTAAAAAATTATTGTCACTTTTGAAATCAAAACCCCCATATATAGCAAGTTTCCAAAAAAAATCTCCAATTTTGCCCAGCTCACGTTCTCTGTTGATGGTTTACCCAATTTTACAAGGATATTCTATGCAATTTTATAACGATAAACAAAGGGAATATTTAAAACAATTATCAGCTCTTATATATTTTCAATCCAACAAGATTTCTATACTTTATAACCGGCAGCCGGCAGTCCACTAGGTTTATAATTATTGTTGTTGACGCTCATCTCATCAATTCCAACCCGCGGCGGACGAACGACATCCAATATTCAAAATATCAAAATAATAATAACGGTAAGCCGGTACCTAAATACGTCCACCGTGAAATCGGCCTCACACCGTAACCGCCGTGTACCCAGCGTTACCCGATCGCGAAATCATAATAATCAAATAAAGGGCTCCGAAAAATTATTCGTTTTAAAATACGCAATGAATGCAGAAGAGTAAGTAGACCGGCGGCCATTTGGCAACAGTGTACGATTTTTACCCATCCCCATTACCACTTTTGTTCAATTAAAAAAATAAAACCTGTAATTCACAATGTAGGTGAAACCATTGTATAAAAAAAGAACGTAGCTTCTTCTCAAGAGATGGCGTCACTATATTTTTTAAGTTTTCTACAGTGGCTTTATACAGGACAGTGACGACAATGTTTCGTCAACGCGCTGATTGGCTGCGCCATTTTGGAGCAAATTTAGTTTGTTTTCATATGTGACTGTGGATAAGTTCTTGTGATTTATAGCGATTTTATGCGTTTTTCTAGTGACTTTTTTGCTGACTATTAAACCTGTGTGTGTAGTTTCGGTATATCCAATTAGACATTAAAGTTATATTACGTTTTAAAGCGTAGTTTTGCTGCTTTCGTAGGTACCAAGGTAGGTAAACAAGTGGTATTTTAAAGTAGATTATCTATAAGATTTAGTCAGACGTAGGCTTTTACATGCCCTGCAGGCCTTCTACAGGCCCACCAATACATTATTATCCTATATGTAGTGATTTAAAAAAATCGTGGGCATGTAAAGTTGAAGGGTGATTGTTTCACGAGTATTTTTTGTCACACCAAAAACTGTTGTTATATTCTACTCTTTGTATTTATAAGAATGTAGTATATTGCAGCTGCATGCCTTTTTTGATATAAAATGTTATATTAGGCTTTTCTTTACCAGTTGAATATTGTATTGTTCTACTTTGAAACACTTAGTTACAGTATAAGTAAACAAGTTGTCAGTGTCGATAACTTTGTGATCTAGATCACAGTCCAAATGTACTTCAGTCCCTTAGGATTAAATTAACCATTTTAGTACTGGAAGTACAAAAAATACTTTAACATTTATAACATTCCATGTTTAACATCATATACGTAGTTACTGTTATGTAGGTAGTAGGGCCTGGTTGTAAAATAGAGGCTTGCTTAAACTCAGCTTATTTGAACTACGACTGGTGGTTGAACTCCTTAATACATTGCTGTCAAATTAGATCATTTATCTACAATGTATTTTAAATGGGATTCTTCAACCACCAGTCTTGGTTTCACTGACTCGAGCTTAGCCAGCATCGTACAACACAGTCTAAGTAACATGTTCGTCAAATGTCATGCCTCAATTTGCATAATTAAGTGATGTGTACATTACAATGTAGTAACGGATTATCTTTTCTTGCAGGTTCATTTTGCACCAGGCATGTGGGAGGAAAAAAAGATGAGATAAGAAGTTAAAGCCAAATGCTATCCCAACCATATTTTCCATTTCCAAAACCAACGTGGAAAGAAAGGCTTCTACAAAGCGTGAATTTGCCTTGAAATCTCATCAGATTCCATATCGAGGCTTTTTCCAAGCAAACTGAGGAGTCAAGAATGGATTGGATTTTTTACCATGAACGCATGATTTATTTTTTTGGTAGAAATGGAAAATTGATAGTACAGTTATCACAGAACCTTGTCATAATATGAGTCAAAAAATAATTAGTTGATATGTAGTATTTAAAAAAATTAGTTACCAAGAGAAAAAGTAAAGTAGTGCAAAAATATGGTAGTAAATCGTTGAAAAAAACTATTTGTATTAAAAATTTCAATTCGAGAAACTACAGTTTTTCCCATGTTTAAGGTTCTTTATTTAGCTTTTGTTAATAACCGGAAGTGTATTCCTGTTTTGTATTGTTTTAAATATATTAGGTAATATATGCATATTTTATTTAAGATTTTTTTTATTGTTGCCGTTTAGCTTGAAGCTTTATCGACAAGAAAGAAGAGATCGAAGTAAGTTAATCAAACAACGTTGAGTAAAATTAATATATTTATTTTAGATCAAATACAGGTTTGTCAAATAGTGTACCTACTTTATTTCCTAACACTACATGAAATGAACTTCTGTTCGTAGTCAACATCCATAAAAATCATAATGAATTTTTCATTATTCAGGATCCATTTTTTGATAGCATCCTTATTAAATCTGATTTTTTTTCTCTGGTCAAAGCTGAAAATTGAAATAAGCTTTTATATTCTTTGTGTTGATTATAAATAAATAAGATGTTTTTAACATGAACAAGTCTTAATCTAGACATGATTTTATGGCAGCAGCTTTATTTTTAAACTGATCAATTCTGTTGAAAATTTAGAATTCCATGTGATGGAAGACGGAAGCATTGTTTAGACAATGACGGAAGTATACATCATGTCATCTTGTTTAAATATTATGCTTTGCTTGTCCATATACCTATTTGCTCTAAAGAAAAGTGCCCTTTCTTGCATCAACTGCTGTATAAACTCGATACCTGCTTCGCTGCTTCATATTATATATTGTTCCTTTCAAAACATTTTTTGGGACGGTTCCTAATTCAAATATGGACCTAAAAATTACATTTACTATTTATAACATCACCTTGCTGAAAGATACCACAAATCATGGAGAAATTACTAAAATTTCATGCCGTGAACACAGACGACCATTCTGATTATCACATTAAATCGTTATTATTAATAAAAAACAAATATTTATATATATTTACGTACCAATCTGTCACAATCTTGAGTCATCATAACCCCACTTACATTGTCCATTCAGCTGATAAGTGTCTAGTTTCGGTTGAGTTTCTGTCCCTTTCTGTACTACGCTCAAAAAGAGTCGGAAACATGTTCCTTGCCGCTTATACATGCGGGATTTTCAAATGCTAGTATAATACTTTCAATTATTTTGCTAGTTAATTTCGTGAAAATTATTAAAGTTTTGTTAGGTAAGGGTCCGGTTAACATATTCCTACCATTATAATACTTCAGTCGCTTTATTTTGTTAGCTTCTTGCTAAGAAAATGCAAAAAACGCGAAACTTCCATATAAGCTTTAAGAAAATTTGCTCCAAAATGGCGGTCCTGATCTATTGTCGTCACTGTCCTGTATAAAGCCACTGTAAAGTTTTCCGCCTCGTAGTGCCATCTATTACAACTTATATGATTTAATATGCGAAGGAGAATGCAGTACATTTAAAATATCCTACTGTTTCTTTTTATACAATGCTAATACTGAATAAAATAATATATTAATAGAATGTATACCTGTACGTGTACATCTGGTGATCATACATCGGTATTTCAATGATCAGCTCAATATAGAAGGTTTTCAGCTGTACCAAGGTTTCACTCAATACTACTTAGAAAAAAATCTGAAAATTAAAGTGATAGTTCGGCATCTTCCAATGACCTGCCCTCTCCTATCAAAATAAAATTTCGAACTTACAAAATATTACAGATTGAAACTTAAACATATTATTCTTTATAATTATTAAACTATAGTGGTAAAGTAATTACTACCTTTATAAAATCATTTCCAATCAAGAAAGTATGTTACATCCCTCTAGCGTTTTACCTGGTTTTGCGCAAGAACTTTAAACCCCTCATTTAGTTGAAAAAATTCTAGAAACGGCAATATATCGCTGATGTTTTATTGACCTTTGATTCATATGCGCATTTCACCAAAATGTCAACATTGTTAATCGCAATGATCCATAAAACCACGTTTTCAGACGTTTACATAACGTTTTCAAATTTTTAAATAAAGGGTGCTCCCCCTTTCCTTTTTGTTAAGGGTTGCAGTAAATTCAATTCGTTTCAAGTGTACAACCTGACTATGTAGGTATAGCCTTAAAGAAGTATAAAAAATATTGAAATTTTTATATAACTTTTCATAACTAGTCTCAAAAATTCTTTTATATCTGACTTTTTAGATAATGTATGTAACTTAATTTTTTTAAAAGAAACTCCCTCTTGATTTATGTCGCAATGAATTCATCGCGCCACTAAATAATAATAAATCTTTATTTCGATTTCTTCTTGAAATTTGACAATCTAGCGATTTCTTTCAAAAGTACCAAATTGTTCTAATATTTTCAGAACGGCTGAAGATGAAAAAACGAAATTTGCTACATAAAGCTTTAAATACTTTCATCATTGTTGAAAAAGAATCCTAAATTCAGCATTAATAGAGAAAAATTTATTGAAAATGATGAATAATTGGCAAATTTTTCAAATTAATTTAATATAGTTTAATTTTTAAATTGGAGAAATCTCCCATACTGTGAATTTCTGAAAACATTTAAGCTGCTAATTAATTATCACCCTGTCCTAAGTTTGAACTTTAGCTTGAAAAATATTCTGGATAAATTATACACAAGGCTATTATAGACCTTAAAGTTGCAATGATCAGCAAATTTTATTATCTACGAAAGATCTGTCAAAATTCTAAGTCAAATGATTTTTACAGTTAAATAGTTACAGTGCCTTAAAGTGCTGAGTGAAATTAAGATACATTAAAAACACTTAAATACTTATCTAATGAAATAACCAAACCTAACCATAAATTAAAATCCAGCACCGCTACAGGAACCAAGACCTAGGGCCAGTCGAGGTAAATATGAGACACTTTTCATCACTTTTGAGTCTACATCCCAAATTAAAAATCGTAAAAATTAAGTATTTACAAAATTAACTGTAATAGGTGCCAGTACAAACAATACTAGTGTAAAAAGTTAATAATTTTGATGATTTCAATTTTTTTAAAAACAAAAAGTGTGTCTCATTTTTGCATTCATGAAAATCTAAAAATGAGACAGCACGAAGGCAAATATAAGACACGATGATATTTCAGTTATTATAAGGTTTAGGGTTTTGGAATGGTAATAGTAGGATAGAGCATCTGAAAATAAAGACACTTTTTTTTATTATTTTTTTTAACTCGGAAAAGTACGAAAAATAAACAAAATAAGTATTTATTAACAATATTGTCTCATATTTGAAAATACATTTACCAAAATATATTTTAATATTTATCTAACTTAAAACAGATACTTAGCAAAAATGGTAAGTTATACATATTTTTTTGTAAAAAAATTGGCAGTAAGTAAACTAAATTATGTAGGTATTAATATTCATTGGCATCAACTGGATTTTTAAAAATATACTTGACCCTTTCACCTGAGAAAATTATACTTGGAGTAGGCAACTTGCCTATAACAGAACTAAAATTAATAGAAGAAATGTCGTCTTCGTTGGTTTTGAAAATTGTATGTTATGTATCAATAGCGTTCATGGCTATTACATTAATTTCCATCCCTGTAATATTTTGTATGATACACGCGTATTTATATGTGGATTTATTCCTTTTTCCTCCCTTAGTATAAAGTCACCGTCTTTCAATTCACCAATCGTCTCCACTGTATAAATCTCTGTAGTTTCATAACTAGGCCCAGTAAAATCATCTCCACCATAGCTTTCACCACTTGCTTCCCATGATGCGTTAGACTCATCGGAAGAATCGATTATTGACTTCGTAATTAATTTTGGTTTCAGTTTTTCTTTTGTCTTTTCCGTTTTTTGCTTCTTCTTTTCTGCTTTTTTATTCTCTATAGCACGTTTTTGATCTGTCTTTGATTTAATACTTTTTAAAAACTCCTCTGACGTCACAACTTTGGCCCTAGTATCTACTTTTCTTC
The DNA here is from genome assembly GCA_016904865.1 of Pissodes strobi. Classification (NCBI taxonomy): domain Eukaryota; kingdom Metazoa; phylum Arthropoda; class Insecta; order Coleoptera; family Curculionidae; genus Pissodes; species Pissodes strobi. The sequence continues at coordinate 96,261 of MU182651.1, read as the reverse complement.
GTGGGGTAGCGTAATAGCCAATTTCCAAAGGAAAAGCGGAACTACTTTCAGTGTTTTGAAGACGTTTGGCTTGACAAAAAGTTGCAGTGATACTTATTAATATTTGAAGGGCCAGTTTGGGGGCTAGATGCAACTGAAGGGCCAGTTCGAGAGCCATGTAGTCTATTTTAAGGGTCAGGTAACTCAGGTGTCTCAGTTTTGCCTTCTTGTGTGTCTCACATTTGCATTTTGTTTTGTCTCATTTTTGCCCCTTCACTTTATCGGTTTCTGTAGGCGTCTGCTTCAAGGTTTTAGAGCAGTTCTTCTGCAAGCCACTACGGGACACCACTAGCAACGAAATCCAATGCTTAAATCAAGTTTAAGCACATAAACGAGAGGTGGGGGCACGAATTTTTAAACCAGAAAAATAAAAGTTTTTCAGCCTTTTTATACATGGTATCAAATATTTATTTATTATAAAAAAAAATTAAGGCGCAAGCAGCAAAAAATAGTAAGATAATGTTAACAAATAATACCATGGTTAAATATTTCTTGAAAATACAAAAAGGACGATTTTATAGAGGTGTATTTTTTGCCTCAAATTTTTTCTGTCTCACTATTACCTCGACTGACCCTATAAACAATTTAAACCATACCTCAACCGAAAAGACATGCGTGTTTTAGTAATCGGGTGTAGTGTAAATTCATTAACTTTTTGACCAATATACATTGTTACTGTTTTACCAAAGTGCCTTCTTTATTATCTCTGCCCACCTGGCGTAAATCGATCTCTAATCTGAGCTACATAACCTGCACGTCCTCCAAGGCATAGCGTCACGGATTACTGGTCGTGACAATATTAACTCCCGTTTGTTCAAGTGTACCTTAAAGTTTTCTCAGAATGGCTTTCGAATTAAACGAATCTCAGCGGATTAATATTTTGATTTTTATAGATTTTTGGATAAAATGTGATCTTGAATTTAGTTTTTTTTGATCATAAAGAAAAACTTCTAATGTTGGAAGAATCCAAAAATGATAAATTTGGTAACATTGCCATTAGAATTATGCATAACCAATAACCCATATATAGAGTGAACTATTAAAATATTTAAACTGCGAATTGATTATCATCCTGTACTAAGTTTGAACTTGAACTTGGCAAATATAATGTGCACATTCAAGACAAATTTTAAACAACGCCTGCGAACAGTGTAGGAATTTATGAACCTTAAAGTTGCAATAGTCAGCAGATTATATTATAAAAATAGTCAAGCGGACCATCAGTTGGGCAAACTTTGTCTTCCTCCTAGTCCGCTCTAACCTTCCCAGGAATTGGTCCGCCTCATCGCGCCCCTGGCAACGCTTGTCAGACAGTCACGACAGACGGCAAGAGCGCACCAGTTCGTCGTACAACTGGAAACCCCTAGAACATCGCCCTACAAGAACTCCTTTGTCTGGCGCACTGCGTCACTGTGGAACTCACTCCCAGGACATCTGTTCAACCTACAACTATTCAAGAACCGAGTCAATCAACATCTTTGCACACACACCGCTCGTCGAGCGCCATAGGATCTCCATTTAGTGTGTGTGCCACGACCATAAAAAAAACATTATATTACAGCTTACAGAAACGTAGGCTTTCGTAGTTCTACGGATACCCTAATCCTCAACCTAACCCAAGAAGTGCTGTTCAGAGGAGCGCAGTTTCTTATGGTATTAAAAGTTAAGTGCATTAAAGTGCTAATTTTCTGTTATTTTTCAAAAATATTCAAAGTTGATATTTGTAAGTCAATGAGGTAATTAAAACAGAGCAGGGTTAAGGGTCCAAGGTGCCCTGGGCTAGTCGGTCCTCGGCTTCCCCCCCTTCATGTTTATGTTTTTGATAGTTTACTTTTACTGCACTAATAAAAATCATCTCTTAATAAAAACAAAGAAATTTATTGACAAAAATGTTTACTATTTTATTTTTCGACATTTCATTGAAGCAAATTCATTAATTATGTGACAAAAGTTTTGATGTTTGGACCAGTTCCGATTCAATGGCAAAAATGGATAGCTCTATCACCTTTTGTTGACTTAAAGTGCTTCTCATATAGTTTTACACAGCATTAGCCATTAGCATACCCTAAAGAAATAGGCTATGCTATTAGCCCGTGCCCACACAGAGCAAATCAGAAACGCTGAAGGCGTGGCCAAATTTGAAATGCTAGTGTACCCATGTCTCTACGGTGCAATGGATTGCTTTCAACTGCTCTGGTGGTCAGATGCGGTACCTGTAATACGGCGACCCGGGTTCGATTTCCATCGGTTTTTTACATTTATTTTAATGTTATGTTTGCAAAAAGCTTTTTTCTTCGTTTTGGGCATGCCTTGGGATAGTTTTGGTTAGTTTTTGTTGGTTGCACCCCCGTAGCGAGCGGAGGGCCATGCGTAATCCTTTACAGTCCTACGACACTATGCTATATTAGCCGCCTGTGATTGGTGGGTTAACGTTACTTTCACTTTATCCACGGTCGAGTGGATGCATTCCAGCAAGTTTAGTTGGCTCAGTGGCCACATGCTGTGTTTGTGATACGGATGGCCCGCGTTCTGTTCCCGTCGGTAGCAAGGCATGTTTTTTAAATTTTTTAAGGTTATGTTTGGTTCTTTTTGTAAATTTGGGTTAGTTACAGTTAGTTTTGTATGGTTGCGCCCCGGAGCGAGCTTATATAGCATAGTACCATAGGACTATAAAGGGCCGTATTATGCTAATCGGTGTCATATCGGCACAGGCTAACATGATGATCCTCTGTGTACAGTCTTGTGTTTTACACTCTATTTCGTGTTTTTTCGCTGTTGTCGCTGCTGCTTCCTTGGAGTTTTTTTTTCGAAGATTTATGAAAACTCTTGTTACATCTACTAAAATTTAAAAATATAAATATTCTATCTGTATAAATTTGACAGCAGCGTAAAATTATTCCTCAAGTCCGACTGCCTAGCTCTTTTTTTGCGAGAGTTCACTAGGGGCTCGCGGCGAATGGCGTTTTTTTGTTGCAAAATAATTTATTTTTTTATAAAAGTAAAGTGGGTGTGTGCAGCGGCCGCTCCTAGTATCACCGTCGGCTTCCTTTTCGGTGATTTGATTGATTTGAGAGAATATACCGCTTGTTGTTTTTAAACTAGAAGCACTAAAGTTTTTCGGAACTCGGAACGTCACGCCGACAAAGATTTGTACTATATTTTTTGCATCAATTGCCTACCACATCGACAAAAGTTATATGGTAAAATCAAAATATTATCACATTAACAATGCGGGAAATTGAGACATTGGAATATTTTAGGGTATTGGGCGATGCGACGGACCGCCGCGCCTCGCCTCCACCGCGCCGCCTGGGCGCCCCTAGACTAGAGCCTAGTTAGCCTAGTGGATAATACGGCCCTAAATTCAAATGATTTCCGAAGCGTTATGTGCATAATAGTATATTATGCAATAAACTGAGATAACCCACATCTTTAAAATACTATTTCATTGGACCTGATACATTAGTTTTTGAAACACCCTATATATGTGTATATTTTGAGACACCCCTTATACATGTAAAAGATAAAAACAAGTCATAAATTGAAGTCGAGTTTTTGCGAGGTTTTTTGGAGGAGATCCGAAAGGTATTGCTGGAGAACGAAAAATAGAGAGTCAGAAGCCATCGGAGTGTACGGTTTGATTTGGTGAATTGTTTTGCTTCTGTGTTGCAATTATGTCATTACAAGTCGGTAAAATGAAACTTATAATATTGTTATTAACATAAATTGCATAAATATTTCTACTAATATCATTGATAATTAATATTTGATGGCCTAATATGTGTATACATTTTCATATTGTTATTAACATAATTTACATAAATATTTCTACTAATCTCATTGATAATTAATATTTGATGGCCTAACATGTGTCTACATTTTCATATTGTTATTAACATAATTTGCATAAATATTTCTTCTAATCTCATTGATAGGTAATATTTGATGGCCTAATATGTGTATACATTTTCATATTGTTATTAACATAATTTACATAAATATTTCTTCTAATATCATTGATAAATAATATTTGATGGCCTAACATGTGTATACATTTTCATATTGTTATTAACATTATTTGCATAAATATTTCTACTGATCTCATTGATAATTAATATTTGATGGCATAACATGTGTATATATTTTGATATTGTTATTAACATTATTTGCATAAATATTTCTACTGATCTCATTGATAATTAATATTTGATGG
>MU182651.1:51394-91999 GCA_016904865.1 Pissodes strobi | reverse complement strand
ATTTGATGGCCTAACATGTGTATACCTTTTCATATTGTTATTAACATTATTTGCATAAATATTTCTTTATTTTCATGAATAATTCATATTTGATGGCATGACCTGTGTATATATTTGGATATTGTTATAAACATAATTTGCGTAAATATTTCTTCTATTTTCATGGATAATTCATATTTGATTACATAACCTGTGTATATATTTAATGAAATCGTGTTATGCTGTGATCAACACTGCTTTAAGTGAAAACATAAAGTGTATTATTTGCTGTCTTTTCGTGCTAGGGTTTTAATATTAGAATGAGTAAGAGAGTGCACAAGGGCCTTGATGAATCTATACTAACCATTTCCTACCCTGACGGGAGAATATCCTAGTTATAAATATAATGATCATTCTAGAGATAAGTATAAAACTATACTATGGTATTGTCCCATATTTGCAACTAAATAGCTGGGTAGCCTCCGTAATCCAGGACCTCAGTACCTACCAGCGGCGTCTGGTTAACTAACAAAAACCTCTTCAGTTTTAAATGTATTGTTGCAATTGTGGAACTGCGAATTGTGGTACGGGAGACAGTAATTTAATTAATTATAATACTAATAGATTATACAGCATAATTCGGTTTAGGAATTAAGATCGAGGGTTTCTCTGCCGTACTCTTTCCCCTCGTGAATTCCAGGCTGAGTCCGGCACGCTTTTCTTTAATAAATTAGGCGTATTAGGAATCTGTGGTTTGATTTACATGACGCACCTTTCCCTCAAGTTTCCCTAAATGTGTTCCGTTGAAGCGCATAATGAGTGAGAAAAATTGTGCAAGATAATAACACAACGTAGGTATTGGTCCTCTTTTTAATCCATTTCTTTTTAATCTAATTTGACGATCACTGGCAAAATAAAGGCAAACCACAATTTTACTTATCTGATTCAACTATGCTGAATCGACCCGGGTGCGTTATACTACAAAACATTTAATGCTCGCAATTAATGCGAGGGTATTAAAGTGCTAAGTAAAATTAAGCCAAACTAATCTATCGTTAAAAACGTTAAAATACTTACCTAAATTAAACATCATATGCTAACCATAAATAAAACATAACACAACTCTTAAACTGTATTATAAATAGTGACCAAGACTTTTAAAAATAATTTCAAGTTAACCTCAGCTGAAAAGACACGCGCATTATAATCGGGTAAAGTGTGAATTCATTAAAGCTTTGGCCAATAGACGTTGTTATTGTTTTGCGAAGCTAATTTGTTTGTGATTGTGTTCGATCCTAATCCGAGCTACATAAGCTGCATGCCTACCAATTCGTGGCGTCACACGTCACAGAGACTACGTGACAATAACATAATTAATTTTTTCATCATCAGCCGTTCTGGATGAATTAACTGCGATAAAATTAAACAATTCCGTTTTAAAAAATGAAGTTACATACACTATCTAAAAATCGTAGAATTGTCAATATTGGTAATAAAATTTATTAAATGCGCACAAGCAATAATGTGCGATTGCTGCTCTGATAATATTAGACCGTTTCGGTGCATTTGAACGAAATCGCTGAGTTGTCAGATTTCAAAGAACAAGCAAAGTAAATATCTGATATTTTGCGGTTCTAGTATTAGTGACGCGATTAATTCATTCCGATAAAAATGAACAGAGGTTTCTATGTAAGCAATAAAGTTACTTTCAGTATCTATAAAACGGTAAACTTGGCAACACTACCATTGGCATTTATAAATCGAGCGCAACCAATAACCCTTATGTAGCAAAACTTTATTTTCCTATTTTCAACCGTTTTCAAAATATTAGACAAATTCGGTACTTTGAAAGACACTGTATATTAGATTATAAATGTTTCATCTTATCTAAATATGCTGAGGTCAGAGTAAATTTGTGTATTAGTCTGCTCATCAAATATGGTATATTCATTCAATTTTGCCATCGCAAAAGGTTCCTAAGTAAATATCTAGATCGCTGAATTTTACGAAAAGTCTGGGGGCTAAATAAAATAATAAATTTGAGAAAATTAGGGTCTTGCATTGTATAATGTGAGCCTTTTCTACCCTTTTCTTGCCAACCGACATTAGAGCTGAACACTTAAAATGATAATAATAAGCATATAAGTGTTCAGCACAAGCACGTTTTGTTCGTTAGTTCTTTAGGTATTATAAATAAGTAAAAAAATATGATTTCTTGAATTTTCTTAATGTTCTTAACCCAAGAGTTAAAAAAATTAAAGTAGAGAAGTATGTTCATCAATTTGTAAATTCCCACATTACTAATCACTCAATATCTTCGCACAGACACCGCTCGTAGAGTGTCATAGAATCTCCCTTTAGTATGTGTGCCACTGTCATAAAAAAACATTTTTTTGAAGTGGAGATAGAGAATACAGTAAACAAATTGTGCGTGAGGTACACGCGCGATAGTAGTGAAACTTCTTTCATAACAGCTAAAGATACAGTTAAATTATTAGAATTATTAGTATCTTATTTAACAAGAGATAATAATTGAGAATAGTAAGTATGCGGGTATGATATGAAATGAAAGAACAAGACAATTTGAACTTAAAGTAGTTAAATATATTTTAAAAGGAATTTGTTACGGAATTTAACAAAAACATGAATCAACCTTAAAAAAAAATTAAAAATATGTTTTGCCACCGGCGGGAATCGAACGCGGGCCACCCGTATCACAAACACAGGGTCTAACCACTGCACCACAAGACCTGTTGAAATCAATTCAGTGGATTGTAAAGACATGCAGCATTCTGATACGCGGTAACAAGTGCAACATCGTCTGACCTTCAGAACACCATTCGCAGCACCGCATTGGTACTATACCGTTTAGGTAGGATGAGTGAATAACCCTTCCGGTCGTTCCCACTCACCTACCTAGATGTTATATAGGCAACGCTACGTATTAATTTCCCCCTCCTGCCGACCGTCTCCCAATCAAGCGCGTGCGTATTCCCACTTCCCTTGATCTTAATTTTCGTAACGCTCGAAAACTGTCGACCATTCAGTAAAGAAGTTTCACTTCAATAATATAATTTAACTTTTTTTACATAGTTACATACACACAGTATATCACGAATTAATTATGCATACATTGGAATTTCGGGATTTATAAGACCCCTAATTTAAAGTAAATCAAAGATAAGCTTCTGTAATATTACAGTTAAAATTGTAATATATCGGACAAAATTCAGAAAGTTTTAAAAATTGGTAGACATATTAAGGATAGCATACATACCAGTAAACTAAAAAGTTCCCACCACTAACGTGTGTGCTTCATCCCTCACAACATTGTTTCCACCCCAATTTCATTTTTTTCGGAATATCTACGAAATAGGGCACGGTCGATAAAAGTGTTTATTTATATACAAAGTTGTTCCTCATAAAATTCTCTACAAAAAAGTTCTATAACAATTTTCTCTAAATTTTTAATTATTTGGTAACTAAAGGGCAGAAGAAATCAGGGCGGGATATATAATTCGTTAAGTATATGCATGGCTTATTATCCAAAACGCCCAAAGTGGCCTTACCCAAAAAAAGTAAAAATATAAATCGATAACCACTGTTTCACATTCGACAGTATAACAAGTTTTATTTTCTCCCATTACATTCACTGTGACGACTCAAGGTTACTACGATGATGCATTCCTCTTAGGACGGGCGCCAAATGTAAAGACAGGCTGTTATCAGTGTCTGCTAGAAATAAAACTTTTTCCTTAACAAACATGTTTTGCCACCGACTGGAATCGAACGCAACAATCACAGGGTCTGATCACTGCACCATGAGACCTGTTGAAATCAATTCACTGGACCGTAAAGGCATGGGTAATTCAGAGTAATTCTGTTACGCGGTAAAAAGTGCAACACCCCCTGACATTCAGCACATCAATCCCAGCATCGCATTACAAACTTAGACCATTAAATGGTCTAAGATTACTACTATACTGTTTAGGTAGGATCCGTGAATATGCCTTCCGGTCGTTTCCACTAACACATACTTAGATGATATATATATATATAGACATCGCTACGTATCTATTTCCCCTCCTACTGGCCGTTTCCCAATCAAGCGTTTGCGTATTCCCCCTCCTGTCACTGCTGACGCACTCGTCGAATTCCCCTCACGCGATATAAATTTTCGTAACGCTTGAAAATTGACAAGCGTCTAACTATACCAGAATGGATTTCGATTGCGAAGCTTCGCGGATGATGAAACGTTGACAATTTCACTTCACGCATGCCCTCCGCTCGCTACGGGGGCGCAACCAACAAAAACTAACCATGCCATGCATGCCTAAAATAAAGAAAAAAAAAACTTTTTACAAACATAAAAAACAAAAAAACATCTCTTGGCACTGATGGAAATCGAACCCAGGTCGTCGTATTCATGGTGCAGCTAGATGGTTCTGAAAATTGTCGCCCCGTCAGTAAAGACGTTTCATCTCAAGTGAATTAGACCTACTGGGGACACCAAGTACGATCCATATACCATATTACTTCTTTAAAAATCGAGAGGTTTTATAGGATTAATAGGGTGGAAATGATAAATTTATTTTAATTTTAAGTGAGGCCAGTAGCTCTTACCGCCATCTTTTTAGCGTTCAGCATTGGACTTTATTTTTGAAGTGAAAACTTCTTTAGGCGCGTTTTGGGTTTTTTTTCTTTGTGGAGGTTGAATGAGACCGAGTCGTCACGCTCGGATATGTAACGTCACGCGTCACGCTCCTTCTACTGGCATGTTCCCGTATAGGTAGAGGGTCAAAATTTTTCAGGGGATGTAGCCGGGGTCGAAATTTTTATGGTGGGTGCGCCCCATGGGGGGCCACCTTAGACCATACGGGGGGGACCGGGGCTCTAATTTAAAGGGGGGTTTTGGGGAAAAACCGTTTTTCGGCTCTATCTCTGCAACGAAGGCTCGGATCGAAAATCTGACAAGTAATGACCCCGCTTGTTGAAGTATTCACTTCTATCGTGTGGTCTTAAGCACACCCAATTTTTTTTACGAGTATTATATATTAGATTGCATTTACTGTGTTAGCCGGAAGTAACCCTTATGTAATAATCCATATTACTCATATTATTATTAATTTTAGGAAAAAATGTGTAGGAATTTTTTTTATATAAAATTTTATAAGGAATATTTTTCTATATAGATTTTTTGATCAAAAAGTGGACCGTTCTCGAGATAATTAATAAAATCTGAAAAAGTGGGTAAAAACGACGTCCTAGTGGATGAAGCACAATATTTACGGGTGAGAACTTTTCAGTTTAGTATTTCCTATGTCCCCCTAACATTTCTACCAATTTTTAAAATTTTATGAATTTTGTCCGATATAAATCGTAATATTACTGAATTAATATCATAATGACACCATTTTGTAAATAATTTCACTTTGAATTATTCTGATACCGGATATAAGTACGTATATAAGAAGTTTTACGCTCGCAGATAATCTATTATTTTTCTTGAAAACGACCTAATGTTAACGTAATCATGAAACGGTTGAACAATTACACATTTTTCTTCTACTGGATTCGTCTAAGCATCAAGTCAGAAAATAATTCTCTTTTCTTTTGTAATAAGATCGTGTTGCACATGATGCTCCTGCCCGACCAACCCTACCGACTAAGTATTCAGTTTTGTGGAAACTTATTCGTATTATTACGGAGAGATGAACAGTTCGAAAAATAGTCTGGGTCTTAAAGAGTTTCGTTTTATATCAATGTCTGTTAGAACGAACCAGGAAAAACGTATCTCTGGAAATACTAACGGATGTAGAGGAATTTTATTAGTTTTGTTTTACAATAAAGAATTTTACTATAGATAGAGCTAATAAAAAGCAGGTCTTGAAGTTAGTAATATATTATTCAATGAGCATATAATGTAAATGACGAAGGTTATTTAAGTTTGTTCTATAGATCAATTCATGCTCAAAAGTTAGCGTGGCGCTTATGGAGAACGGCGTTGCCAAGTTTACGTAGGTATAGTTAGTATGTTAGTAAAGTGAGCGTTGATCGTTTCGTCTTACCTAGTCTTTCTCTCTCAAGCCACCGTCAATCGAGGGTGACAGAAAATTGACGTGATGGACGTACGTGAAGCTACGCAAGATAGGATATCGATTGAAATTCCTCATCTGTCAAAGTGTCAAATATATATTTGTTTGAAGTTCGTTCAACGTATTTTTCTATTTTTATTTGTGAATTTGTGATTGTTATCGCCGTTGAAAATGCCTGAACAATGGTACGCTGAAAATGAACATGTTCTCAGTTTAAAACTAATAGACTATTTTAATGCATCAAAGGGAGTCCAGAAAGATTCATTGACTTTAAAACCAAGGCAAATGTTGTTATTATTTCCTCACGTGGACAGACTCCCCAGTTGACCTGTGATATCTCTGCGATATCCTAAGTTGAGCTTATTCATAGAACCGAGTTTTATCACAATGTTTTATAGCTTATCTGCAACTGATCCTATTTTTCGTTGCAGAGCCACAATGTAACTTTGTTTTTGTGTTTGGATTAAAACCGGGTGACACCTGTGTTATCAGAGAGTTAGAACCAACTTTATCTCTTCGTTAGCAGGAATATAACCCATTGGGATTCTCGGGATATATTTAGCATATAACATGGTATAGGGAAGTTTTATCAGAGCTCTTGCCCAGGGTCAGCTTTGTTTCGTCATAGTTTCATCTCTGAAGCGAAGCACTCGTTCGTCGTTAATTTCTAGTCTCTAGACGTGGAAAATTAATCCAATTAATACCCTTAACGAGGCTACGAAGCTCTCGCCTGCCCATTGCAGCATTGTCGTTGTCGCCATTTTTTTGTATCTTGATCTTGTTGACGTTTACGATTTATGAATGTCGCAACGCGGGTGTAATATTTTTGAATAATAGTAATAATTATTATTCACATTTTTGTTGTAGTGTAGTTAAGTGATTGCTGATTTATCGGCGGGAATAAACAAGTGACAAATTTATTATTGTTCTGCACATTAGTAGGTATACTGTGTAAAATTATTGGTAGTGATAGCATAGCATCAGATTGGATACGACAAGGAAAGCAGCGCTTACAAAGGAATATTACCAACGGAATTGTAGAATAAAGATACATTAAATAATGGTATTATATTATATTTTCAATAAAAGCTTTACAAACTAGGTACCTATTCTTGATTCTTATTTTAATGTCCTTTTAGTCCAAATTTTAAGAATGTTTTGTGCTTATAATAGTGGGTTTTTAAAAATACTTCTTGTAACAACCATAGATTTAAAAAAATCCAAGGCAAAAAAATATAGGTAAGTTAATATTTTTCAGGTCAACTTGTGATAGTGCTTTAAGAGATGTGGCATTTTGACAGATTTTTAGAAAATCTTAATGTTCATTGGAATTTTTTCTTGGACTTATTTAAAAACGGATTTTAAAATAATTATACATTTTGATTGCCACTTTTTCCACTCTATCCAATGGTGGTATTTCCAGTAAAAATCTAACGAAGAACCACGTAGTCTCCACGTTTATAAAGTACTCTTGATCTTAGTGGGGCACTCTGTACAGGGTATCCCAAATTCCAGGGTGACCATTGGGATCCCGGAAGCCGTAAGGGATACTAAAATGTTTTAATTTTGGCAAAGTTGCGCATTTTGGTACTCAATAAAATGCCGTGCAGAAATTGAAGATATTCCGAATACTTTCGGAGATTTTACAAAATATGAACCGCAGTTTCATCTCTTATTTTTTCAAATAACGGCATTTTATTGAGTACCAAAATATGCAACATTAATTTAAACATTTTCGTATTTCTCACAGTTTCCGTGATCCTAATGGTCGCCCTCGAATTTGGTATTTTAACGGATGTCATTGTTATAAAATTGATACATATTAAATACATTGTTTGTGATAAAATATATCTGTTCCAACATAGAACATGTTATGCGTCTGCTTTAGCGCAGAGATGTATATAACGCAGCGCTTTCAGAGCGCCTGCTTTATAACTGTTATGGGTGTGCTATACAGCTTGCGATGAATCAGAGATATCTCTTGAGGCGGACATTGGATTGTTACTGGACTCCACATTGACTCTCCTGGTGATATAGCTGCGATTTACGAAAGATCGGCTGTTTTATCTCTGAAATATATTTAACTTATGTAATGGTCAACTGGGTCTTTACAAAGTTCATGGCCATACCATAAGGAGACGCATATATGTTATGTATGAGAAAGGTAATCTGCATTTAATTTTTCATTATTTTAAATAGTTTATTCATTATTTCGGTTTTATTGTAGGCGAACATATCACACTGCGTTCATTGCAAACGAATCTGATAAATATTGACAGAGTGCAGATATCTATTACATCGTGTCCTAAGACTTCCTCCCTATCACTGCTAATTTACTCCTATTGAGATGGTATGGTCAGAATTAAGCATTACTATGAAACTTGTATCAGTTCGAAACATCCCGTCACAAGCGAAGCTGTTATAAATTCGTGGAATGAAGCACTTCAAAAGGTAAAAATCTAGTACAACTTTTAAATATTTTTCATAGGAGAATCTGTTTTAGATTACACTAGAAAAATGGATAAATTATGTTCATCACACAAATGCTACAATTAGCGAGGACTGGAAAAGGAATCAACTGAGATGCTTCGGATATATTACCGGTCATTATTGACCTCAATTCTTGTGACTCGGTTGATGAGTATTATCACAGAAAATATAGTTACACAACTATATTTTCTGTGGTATTATTTTAGTGATCAGTAGGAAACAATATAGTTTAGTGTGCTCATAAGCACAGAAGATAATATGACCCCTTTCGTAAAACATTGGTGCACTATGATACAAGAACCTTAAATTACAACATCCCTTTCCATCAATTATGTGGTATGGTTTTTTATAATGAGTGAATTATTGTGTTTTTTATGACGAGTTACATTATAGTGTTTTATTATATTTTGTCTTGTCTGTCATTTGTGTCTCCCGATGAGTTTTGTGGCTGGGTGATCAATACATGCCAATTGTGCGTTATAGTACTCTGTTTTAACTGACTCTTTGTGCTATGTAAAGTGTTTTAACCAATTTGTTTATCATTGGTGTTTATTGTAAGTTTGTATAAAGCAAAATAAGATTTTAAACACATATACGCCAGACCTTTACTGTTGTATATGAATCAGGTTATAGCACACTTTTGCTTATAATAAACTGTTTTGTTTTCGATTTCATAAATATTTGGTAGTTACTTGGAAATAAATTAGCATTGATTTCTCTCATACTTGAGTTTCATTTTATGGTGTCAATCTACTCTACTTTGTGTAAGTTACTCTATGTTAGTTTGGGATATAACTGGGGTACAACAAACTCAAATACAATATTATGCTATACCGTCACCCATTTCATATATTTTACATGAGATGTCCTATGTTAAAAATAACGTAAATATTATTAACAGTTTGAACTAAGGCCGTAATGGGGATATTTACAGCTACATAATAAGCAAAACTTGTACAAAAACGAAATAAACTTTTTCGAACCTAAGCGTTTAAATCGTTGCACAACACAAATAAATTATAAACAAAACTTACTTACCTACATATATAAAACTAAAGAAAAGGTACATGTTTGAGGTCTTTCAGTTTTATTTACTACAGAACACCCCTATAATGTGAACAGATTAATTAAATGATAAAACAACAAAAACCGTAGCTAACCGAAAAATAAAATTGCATTTACAGTCAAATTTAAATATATGACAAAGTTTACTGCAATGGTAAATTTATGTTTTTATTAATTTATTTACTGCACTTTACAGATGCTTACAAGTTCACAATCTTATGAGAAATATCAATAAACTGGTAAAGAAAAGGTTTAACTCACGTTTCAGTTGATATCTGATATTAAAAATGTCTTTGTGATTTTTTATATACACTATTCTATCGGCCAAGTTTGGTTCACAGTACATTTCTTTCGAATTGAGTTGAATGTTTCTTCAATTAACCACATATCAATATCGCATGCATAATTGCATATTACAGTTTCTCATAGCAAAGACTCCACTGATTCTAAATTTCACAGGTTTTAGATATGTTTGCCTTTCCATAAGATAACAACTCTTGTATATCTAAGAATTTCTGCCGGAATTTTTCACTAGAACACTAGAGTATTTCCTTTTGTATTGTATTGTATTTTTAGTAATTTAAGTTCCTATTGCAAACCTCACAACATTTTTTTCATAACCTAAAACAAAGTAGATTGCATAAAATAAAATATTCATATTGGAGACCAAATATTATCTTACCAGAGTGAAAGACAGACACATATTTATCGGTTAGTTTCTTTAAATTGAGTTTATGAATCACGAGTTCATGAGCATGACATGTTATTTGTTATTGTTTGGGATTTGAATTCAGCGTCCTATCTAACCTCACTTTCGAGCCGTCTGTTTTACCGATACTAAATGGATCATGTGCGAATCGTAAGTTATGGCTCCTCCCAAGACTTGTGAATCAATTTAGGACATGCTTCAAAACTAATATGCCGTCACGATTTAAAGGCGCCCGAGTTGGCAACAATGCACAGTTATTCTCCATAAGAAAAGCATTGCCATAAGGCGGCACGCTAACTTTTGAGCGTGAACTGAACTATAGCATGAAATTTCGGACGGTTTAAAGCCAGTTTAGTGTATTGACCCACTGCGCATGTGCGGTCCGAGACCTGGTTACAAACGGTTTGAGATTTTGATCTGCTAGAACGCTTATTTCAGGTGACATTTCGCTACGTCAATTTTATACAAGCTTCTAGCGCTCCCACTAACTTCTCGATGCGAAAGTCGTAGACATGCGTCGAATGTATCGGAATTTACGGTCTAGGTTAGTGCTTCCAACGCCTCTTTGGTGTAGTAGTTAGACGTTCTGCTTGTCATTTGTACGTCGCGGGTTCGATTACCGCTAGTCGCAACGCTTGTTTTGTGTTTATTTTTTTAAGGTTACGTTTGCTTTTTATTAATTTATTTTTTTTTCTTAATTTTGGGCAAACCCTGGGTTGGTTTTGGTCAGTTCTTGTTGGTTGCGCCCCCGTAGAGAGCCAAAGACCATGCGAAGCCATAATAATACCTATTCTTGTTTCGCCATTACGCATGTCCACGGCTTTCGCATCAAAAAGTTAATAGGACCGCTAGACGCTTGTAATTTTATTTGTTTTTGATTTTCAAATAGATTTTTTATATTCAACAATAACATAAAAATAATAATACAGTTGTTGATTAACATTGGCAATATTAATGTCATTTATTTATTTATTCATTCAACGGGATAAACCCAATCGTACAAAGTAGGTACTTAACACAATACAACTCAATGAAACTCAAATTAAGAAATTAATTACAATGCAATACAATACATTTCAGTCGAGCATGACTTATCAGAAATAAATTGACTATTAAAACGTAATAAAATACAACTAAACATTAAAAAAATAAAAAAACAGCAATTAAGTAAACAATACAACAATCATATCTAAACAGTACCTACAATCGCAGTGAGGACCTAAGTGACCTAACACGACCAAAATGAGTACTGAGTACCAAACACATTTGTCTTGATTTCATTGGCATATTATTATGCCATAGCACTATTAATCGAGTTTGCCGTTTGCCCACGTAATGTCAAAAAGCAATGCAAAATTTAAGACAAAACACTGTAACAAATTAGTTACTATATAACCAAACCACTGTCTTTAATGCATAAAAAAGTGACCAAACATATAAAATCAAAACCAAACAAGTCAACCGGCTGGATGGATTCGCGGGGTTCCATGGAAACAATGAACAATTAGTAACTTCTGCGCATGTCACAGACTGAAAATCCTTGCGAATTCCTCTGGACTGTTTTGACGGTTTCCAACTAGTTTGCAAACTGGCCTTTGTTGTTGCTAGAACATCTGACTGGTAGTCGGAATTCTGGTTTTGTTTTGCTAGAACGCGTATTTTACTATGCGCCAACTCCGGATGGTTTTGTACCGTTTGAAATCGCTGCTAGAACAAACCTATTATTACACGAGCCATATGCGGCGAGTGTTATAATCATTTGAGCGAAATCACCGAATATTAACTACGTTTTAAACTAGAGTATTATCATAGTCATAGCTTATGGTTCCTCCTATGTATATCAAATACTATACTTTATCTAAACCATCCTTAAACAGACAAAATTCATAATTAAGAAGTGTAATTTAAATATGTATGTCAACCGAAACGTCAACGTCAGCCTATGTTGATATTTCTGGCTTCTTAAATAGTTATTTTGCGATGGTTGATTAATGAAGTTAGTAAGAACGGTAGTGACTTACAATGTATCTGTTACATTCTGGATTTTTTTATGCTGCGGTGTATACAGTTTTTTGTTGCAAAATAGTGCTCCAAGCTTCTGCGAGGCTGATTTTGTGATGTTAGCAACGTATTCATGCCAAGAACCATTGGTGTTGACCGAGACACCCCGTAGTCCGATTAACGGGGATTAAGGAATGGTCGATCCTGCCATAATGATGTCAGGGCTCGCCGTAATGGATTTCTTGGTAAACGTCGCTGCTTGGGTTTTTACTGCATTGACTGGACCAAATTTCTGTCACCCCAAGTTCGAACTTTTTCCATACCTTAATTAATAATTGTAATCTGTTCCTGTCTGTGGTGATAAGTCATACATGGAAATAAGATTCTCTATATCACCTAGAAGTTTTTCAAATTAATTTAATTTTCCTTTAATATTAGATATAATTCTTTCATTAGCCTTACAACCTGTTTGTTAAAGTGGTGTTAATTTTAAATTTAACAATCTTTTTATCCAACAAAAACTCCTTTGTGTCATATCCTCTTCTTCCATTCATAGCTTCAATAAGCTGTGGTAATTGTTATTTGTGACATGAATAGGTATGATCCCATGTGTACGATATGCTAAAAAAACTCACAGCACTTTACAAAGATGCAACCGGGTGAGAAATGGAAAATGCCGAAGCAGAATGCAACGCTTATTAAATTTGAGATCTGAGAAAACTGAGAATTGTGATGAAAGTAATAGTTGATATAATTTTGAGTTAGTTTGGGTTAGATCAGATTAGATTACGTAAGTTTAGTTTACAAAGTATACCACATACATTCATATTACTTCAAGTTTCGTTCTTTTTTATAAAATAACATTTGCATTCCATTTGTCTCTCATTCCCCGATCTAACGATATGCAACACGACTACGTTATAATCAATTTTTCATAAACCGTCTCGTGACGTTTACGAAAGTTTTCCGTGTCTGTACGCGAACTTGAAAAATCACTCTCATGAAACCAAAGAAGTATTCATTTTAACCGGCTCCGATACGTTATAATCAAATTTTATGTTTTTGTTTAGTTTTGGTTAGTCGCCAAAATTCGGTTCGTTTTGGTTAGTTTTAACTTACTTTGGAGTAAACTATTCCGATGCATTTTTGCCAGTTTTGATGCTTTTGGTTACTTTGCTTAGTCATTTATGGCAACTTTTCCTAAGTCCTTTTAGAAAACCTACCTATAGATGCGAACGGCAGCCAGTGTTATAGTGGAGAGCTAGGTTCGTGGATCCTCGGTACACTTTAATAAAGATATTGGGCGCCATCAAGTTAACTTTGACTCAACTTTCAAAAATCCATAATGTTATTAAATGCTGAAAAGTAATTTTTGGAGGAGCTTTTCAATGAGGCATAATATTTCCCCAAAATAAATACTTTATTCTTTCCCTACTAATGAGCTGATCCCTTGATATAAAACAACAATTATACAGTACAAATACAATCACATGTATAAACAATAAAGCAATAGTAAAGAAGCTTACATAATATTGGCTATTATCAACAACGGTGTCAGATACAAACTGTTAGGCAAATATTCTGCATACCCAATAATAGTTCACTAGAATGATGGTAAATAGCGGGTTTAAAATTCATGAATTTTATTCTGCCGCAATAATATAAAATAAAATAGGAGTATAATCCCTCAATCTGTGGATAATCTAAATTTACCGAGACAGCTTTACAAATAAGTAAATGATATTACTTACAAATCATGAAGTAGGTATTCTTAATCTTCAAATATTCTCCAAATAAATACCAGTGTTAGTATATGTACGGTCCATGCAACTCCGAAGCACTTCAAATCATAAACCGACTTCTCCAAACTTGGTACACCACATCTAGCCAATGATAACAACAAGGGCATAACATGCAAATGGTGGTTTAAACCCAAAACTCGCAAAAATAGATATTACAATTAAGCAAAACAAACCGATAGACGTGTGTCAGAGCGGCACCCATGGAGAGGACCCTAAAAACAATTGTTAACTCTTGTGGACTGTATTTTTAGTTGAAGTAACGACGACACTTTTTTTAGTTTTATAATTATTATGTAATGAAATTACTGAAAAATATATTTACATTTAAAAGCAACTTGATAAATAGAGATTAAATAAACTTAAGCCTACATCTTAACTAGAGGTTCAGAACAGAATTGAAAAATCAGATATTCAGTTATTGCGATGGTGATATGGTAAACACGCTGATGCAAAATTTCCGTTAGTCCATGTGTGCTGAGTCAGATTCACACACCGATAACATCCTTTTCTCGGGATTTCAATTAATGTTTAGACATAACAAGTGATTATATTATTTAGCGATACAAAAGCAATGATACGGAGCGGCATCGGACTTTTAAAAGAAAATATTGCCGCCTTATGTAACAAATCACAACATTCTCCCCCTCTTGAAGCACTTGCTTCAACTAATTTTCTTGTTCAAATGGCAAGGGACATAATTTTGTAATTGGCCGAATGTAAATTCCGTCCTTTGTTTTTATTTTTGCCACTCGAACCTTTTTATCTACACCCGACATAACCTCAATAATACGGGCTAAAGACCATTTTAATGGCGGGAGGTTATCTTCCTTTAGCAATACTACCATACCTTCTTCCAAATTTGATTTTGAGTCAAACCATTTGGGCCTGTTTTGTAATCTGCTTAAATATTCGACAGACCAACGCTTCCAGAAATTTTGTTTTATTTTGGAACTCAATTGCCAAAAATTTAACCTATTTTCGGGTGTGGTAGACACGTCCTTTTCTGCAAGTGCAGTTAGGGATTCTCCAATCAAAAAATGACCAGGAGTTAAACAGCCTAGATCAGAAGGATCCGATGAAATAGGACATAAAGGCCTAGAATTTAAAATGGCCTCGATTTGTGCCAATACCGTAGTCATTTCTTCAAATGAAAATACTATATTTCCCATTATCCTACGTAAATGATATTTTGCAGACTTAATGCCTGCTTCCCACAACCCTCCCCAGTGCGGACTTGCCGGAGGAATGAATTTCCAGGTAATTTCTTGTGTTAATAAAAATTCATCAATATTTTCTACATTTTGGCGAGACTGAAAGAATAACCTAATGTCTTTTAATAAATTATTAGCCCCTTGAAAGTTTGTCCCGTTGTCACTATAAATAGTAATGGGACATCCGCGTCTAGCTATAAATCGTTTTAAAGTATTAATAAAAGCATCAGTACTTAAGCTACTAACTACCTCAATATGAACCGCTTTAGTTACCATACATATAAATAAAGCAATGTATGCTTTTGTTGTGGTTGACCCACGAAGTCTAGATTGTTTTATATTAAAGGGGCCACCAAAATCTATCCCCAATTTTAAAAATGGACGAGCAATTGATACTCTATCCAAAGGAAGAGAACCCATCAATTGGGCAGATGTTTTTGCCTTAAGTTTGAAACAAGTTACACATGATTTTAGAACAGATTTAACTTCTATCATACCATGAACTGGCCAGTATTTTAAACGAAAATTTGCCAGAACTGCTTGAGCACCTGCATGAAAAAGCTTAATATGTTCTAATTTAATTAAAAGCCTAACAACGTAATTTTTTGCCGGTAATATTATTGGAAATTTTTGATTATAATTAATATCTGCCTTTGATAACCTGCCATTAACTCTTAGTATTCCCGAATTGTCTACAAATGGATTTAAACATCTAATAGCGCTGTCTTTAACCTTCCAGCGGGCGCGCTGTATAATTTCCCTTCAGCGGGCGCTTGTCGTAAATTTTACGTCATCAAGTTTTCTCCATGTAAGAGGGGTTTTCTTTATATAAATGTTAAGGAATTGCTGTAAGGTTATGAAAAATGATAAATAACAGTACTTTTAAAAAAATATATTTGACTTTCTTAACCAAAAAACGAAACTAAATATGTTAATATTTCAAAAGAAAATATTTTATCGACCTATTAGTCAGAATCAATATTCTCATCCTTACAATTGTTGCAAACTACCTCAACTGCAGAATGGTTCTTGCATGTAAAGGAATGACAACGGCAACACTTCATTGATGCTGAGGATCTTTTCTTCTCCAGGGCACATGACCGACAAACACCACGTTTTGGAGGGCTTCTGTTTTCTCCTTCTGTTATCGGTTCAACTTCCCGACCGTAATTCACTTTGAGAAAAGCACTTATATCTTGCGGTAAATGTTTGACACTTGATCTGAAGATAAGATGCTCTTTCATCATGATAAATGCCAAATTTTTTAGGAAAATTCTTCGATGCTTTGGAGCCTTTCTTGGACAGGCAAATTTGTATAAAATTTGAGCATTTATGCCGCCAATATTCATTAGAGTGTAGAAAACTACACACGGCCATCTCTTTGTAATTCTAGAGACCGAGTAAGCGGCACACATTTTGTCGACTGTATCCACTCCGCCTTTGGTTTCGTTGTAGTCCAGTATAACCAGAGGCTTTCTGGTATCAGGATCCATTTCGTTGTCGTCATGTAATGTTGAGAGTAATATTGCAGATTTGTTTTTCCGAGGTACATAGGAAAGCATCATTTTTTCCCTTTGAAAACCAAAAAGAGTGGATCCAACAGCTCTGCTTTTGTCCGGCAAGAATTCTTTTGGGATTTCTGCTTTGTTCTTTTTTATTGTGCCCAAAACTGTTAATTTTTTCGTAAGCAAATAATCAGCGAGTGGTACACTTGTGTACCAATTATCAATGGTCAAATTCCGGTTTGAATTTTCTATCGGAGTGACTAGACGCTTTACAATATCTGTTGGAGTATTAGAGGCCGCAAATGGTCCATCGGGTTGTATTCCGCAGTATATTTCCAAATTGGATGTGTAAAAACTTTTGGCATCACATAACGCAAACATTTTCAGCCCGTATTTTGCTGGTTTGCTAGGAATATATTGAATGAAGCTACAACGACCTCTAAATGGATGCAGCATCTCATCGATTGTAGTATATTCGCTCAAATTGAATGATGACTTGCAGTTGTTGACGAAAGTTTGGAAAAAGTCACGTATCGCTGCCAGTTTGTCAACTTTCCTCCTTTCAATTCGGGTATTCTTCTCATCGAATCTCAGGCAACGGGTAATGAAGAGAAATCTCTTGTAACTCATGACAGCTCTTGCGATTTCAATGCCAGTACCGTCACTGGAAAAAATCTCTTTCACATTTGCGTGGTGAGATTTTTTTATACCGATCAAATATAGCAGACCCAAGTATGCCATAAATTCATGCCTGTCGATATTTTTACAGTCCCGATCTCTAGAATATTGACGGTCAACTCTCAACTGATCGATATACATATTTGTGTACCTCAAAACATCGTCAATCATAGACACATCGATAATTTGGAAGAACGCATTTAATTCATTTTCAATACCAAGAGCTTTTTGAGTCAAGCCAGTGGGGACTGTGACTACGTTTATCCCCTTGGTTTTTCCAGAAACACGGTAAGTTGCCTTTCGCCATTTTGTAGATTTATTTTTTCCAATGAAAAATTCTTCCATTGTTTCGTCCTCTTCTTCAGATTCGCCTGAAGTGTTTTCTTGTTCGGAAGCACTTTCTTCAGCTTGTTGCTCGATTTCTTCTTCCGAAAAATCGCTGTCACTCGAGGGAAAGTAAGTCTCACTATCTTGCTCTGGCTCTTCGAATAAATCTCGAGCAATTTCTTCTAGTTAATTTTGTGTAAGCGGCCTACGAGCCATGATGAAACACGTCTAAAACAAAAAAATATATTTAGCTATAAAAGAAACGATATAAATGAGAAAAAATAGTTTATTTAATATACTTACACTTTAAGGCGCGTGTCGTAAAATTTACGATTAAAGGAAATTCCCAAATATCAATGAATAACAAAAACTACTAAGCACAACCGGTACGTCTATAGTTTAGAGAGACACTGACCTTCGAATAGCTCGGAGCTCGACGCTTGCGACTAAGTGGTAAAAGTGGGGGAAGCGATAAGGTGCATTTCTCGTAAAATTTGCGACAGCGCGCCCGCTGGAAGGTTAAAAACAGGTTGCATCTCATTTTTGTTATTATTTTGTAAATATTCGATTTCTTTAGCAAAATGTTCACGTTGAACTAATTGAATAATTTTTTGTTTAGCATATTTTAATTCCTGCAATGTTAATCTTTTAAAATTCGATTTTATTTTTGAGCTAACCCTTAGAACATACGCCATTGTTCTTTGTAACCTGGTAAAATTTGAAAACCGCGTCCAATCCATCAGAGGTTGGTTTATGACCTGAGTAAGCACTACATGTCTTTGTTCAGGTAGTGCATCAACAGTTGGATGTTCAACTTTGGAGAAAGAAATTTTTTCTTCTAATAAAAATTGTGGCCCGTGCCACCAAAGCTCACGTGACAAAATGTCTTTTGAAGACATTCCTCGAGAGATAAAATCTGCTGGATTTTCGTTTGACCTAATGTGTTTCCATTCACAATTAGTGGTAAGTTCTTGAATTTCTGAGACTCTGTTCAATAGGATCAAATATTTGCGCTATTTTGGATAAAATTAACCTTTTAGTTATCTTTACTTGATTTATTTCGGTACCTGGGTATGACACCTTAAATTTATCCTCATTTGGAAACCAAACCACACCTTAAACCTTACTAGATACATCTTCATTATTGAAATCTATTTTATTTGTAATTTCTGTGTCTTCTAACGAGTTCACTAATGTGATGTCATTGGACCCCCATTTATGTAATAGAAATCCACCCAATTTTAATAATTGTATTAACTGTTCCCTTAATTCTATTATTTCGGTTTTTGTATTCGCCCCACAAAGGATGTCATCCACATAGCTCTGATTAATTATTGCTTTGCTAGCCAGTGGGTAATTTAACATTTCGTCAATTGCCAATTGTTTTAAACACCGAGTAACCAAAAAAGGAGCTGAGTTAGTTCCATATGTTACAGTTTGTAACTCAATAATTTTTAACTTATCATTAGAATTTTCCCTCCAAAGTATATTTTGTAAATGTCGATGATTAGGGTTAACTTTTATCATACGATACATTTTTTTTATATCTGTAATAAGGACAAATTGAAAGGTTCGAAACCTACATAAAATGTCAAATAAATCCGGTTGTACAGGAGAACCCTTAAGCATAATATCATTCAATGAGAGTTCTGATAATGTTTTATTTGACCCATCAAAAACTACCCTTAGCTTTGTTGTTAAAGCTTCATCCCTAATTACACAATGATGTGCCAGAAAAACCCTGTGTTGGTTTTCATTAACCTCCGAAACTAAATATTTTCCATGACCCATGTTAACATATTCATTTATAAAGTCTTTATATTTCAAAAATAAACTAGGGTTTTCACTAAATTTATTTTCAAGATATTTAAATCTCTTATGTGCTGACTCAAAAGAATTTCCCAATTTCAAGTGATCATCTTTATCACGCATAGGTAGATCTACTTGAAAACTACCATCTTCTAAGCGTTTATGCGACTCAAGAAATATTTTTTCACATAATTTATCATCCGACGATAAAAATTTTTGGTTAGTGACTTCCTCTAATTGCCAAAATTTTGGAATAATTTCATCTACATTTATATTAGATGACTGACAAAATAAATTTACGTTCATAAAATTTTCGCTTACAAATGCACTTAAATTTTGACTATTGTTACCCGCCACTGGAGCAGACCCGCACACCAACCAACCTAATTTTGTGTTCTGCAAAACAGGAAACCCTGGGCCTAACCTAAGTATGTCAGGAAGCATTAATGCGAAATATAATTCCGCTGAAATCAACATATCAATTTCAGATGGCTCGAAATAAAATGGGTCCGCCAATTTTATTTCCCCTGGAATTTTAATTTTACTAGTATCAATTAAAACTTGAGGTAACTGACACGTAATGTTGTTTAAAATAGCACATTTTGCCTCTATTTGATAGCTATTGACTTGAGATTCTACAACCAAATTAATAATTTTGTTTACTTGAGTTAAATTATTTGCAATACCTCCAATCTTAAAACTTGCTGTGTAGCAGTTAACATTTTTGAATTTTTGGAACAATTTGTTTGTAATAAAACAAGTTTGCGACCCAGAAACAAGAAGTGCGCGCGCTTGTACCTTATTCCCGTTTTCCGAAATTACATATACCATAGCCGTAGCCAATAGAATACATTTTCTTGGTATTTTTGAAAATGCCACAGTAGTTTGCTGTGTACTAAACTGCCCATTTTCATTGTTAAAATCCTGATTTTCAGGAACCCCCAAAAGTGTATTTTGAAACTGTGTCCCATTTCCCGAACTTGTATTTTGTAACACACTTTCATTATTTGAATTATTTGGTGTACCTTTACCCTGATTAACATCATCACTTTGAAAATGTTGTTTATTTTTATTCCCTTCATCATGCAAAAGAGCATGATGCCTCCTGTTGCAAATAGTGCACCCTTTACCCTTGCATTGTTGAGCGTTATGTGATTTTCTAAAACAAATGTAACAAAGGCGATTTTCCTGTACAAATTGTCTTTTTTCAGTTATAGACAACCCATTGAATTTAAAACATTTAGCAATGTTATGATTTTCCCGATTACAAAACGCACATTTTAATTTTACTTCGTGATTTATGTTATTGTTATTTTCTGAACCTTGAGAAAGCAGGGATGATTTTATAGGTTTCTCCCTTGTGCCCGTGTTTGTCGCTTTAAACGACTCCATTTCTACATTTTCAAACGCAACACATCTTTTTTTCCAAAAAATCAAGAAATTCATCTACAGTTGGCAACACCGCTGAAGATGCCCCCACATTTTTTTCCAACTCATATGCTCTATGAGTCTGAAAATCTAGCTTTTGTGTAAAAAGAAAAATTAAAAGTACGTCCCATTCTTTAACAGGTAAATTATGAGCCTTTAAGGAATTTAAATGTTGTCTTATATACGTTAAAAAAGTTCTAAGTTGTTTTCCTGATCCTTTTGATATTGGAGGTGTGTCCAACATACCCTTTAAATGAGCGTTTATCACCACTAATTTATTGTCATACCTTTTACTAAGCAGGTTTAAAGCATTTGCATAATTAATATTTGTTAACGGCAAATCATTAATTAAATGTAACGCTTCCCCTGATAAAGCGCCCTTTAAATAAAGAAATTTCTGAACATCATCTAAACTATTGTTATTATCAATAACCGCTTTAAAAAGATCGAAAAAGGTTTGCCAATTTTCAATTTTGCCCGAGAAGGTTGGCGTATTTATATTTGGCAACCTGGTATTATTTTGGCAACTATTGGTTGAAACATTTTGTGAAACAGGAGATTGTTGCAAGTTTGTTGCTGAATTATTAATATTTGCGGTACTAAGCTTTTGAATTATGTCCTTTAATTTTGCCCAAGTAGTAAGATACTTTGACTCAATTTGTTCATTATCATTACTTTCGCTTTCATCTATTACAACAATTTGACTTTGAATTGTACAATATTCATCATACATTTTTTGCAGATAAATTTCCCTAGTTACAAATTCATTAACATTTATTCCCGGTTTATTTTCATTTGTAGTAACAAAACTTTCTATTCTTGTAATAGAACCCTTAATTACAGCTCTTTGTTTCTTAAGAACATCAGCCATTTTGCACTATATCTATCACTAAACCCTTTTTAAATAAATTTAAATAATAAAAAAATAGAAGTTTAAAAAATAATGAAAATATTCTAGGCTATATATACCTAATTATGTAATAATTCCCGAGAGTTAAAATGTCTCTACTAAATAAATAGTGTGTTTCCTGTCCAACAAATTTTAAATCTAAACAAAATACCAAATGCAACATAATAAATATTATTACCCTTTAAACATAAGCGTTTAAAACTATGACCTTAATCCTAACCCATAAAGTCATAAACGTAAAATGAAATGAAATCACTGTAAATATAACACCCAAACAATTAAGTTTCCCGACGCACTATGACGCACCAATAAATCAAATTATTAATGTTAATGTCCCGACAGTCTTGTAACAAGCCGCCTCCAAAAAGTAATAATAAAAGATCTGACCTTATTTCTCTAGTCGAGTTCCCGTTGCTCCTTGTAATACCATTATGCATTAAAAATGCATCCCAGTTTTCCAGTTTCCATAACTACTTTCCTTGTCGTGGCCGATGCTGTTTATAAAAAATCCATGGCTTCACTGAAATCCAATCCAGTAAATATGTAAACACCCGTAAACGCCACCGTTTACAAAGAAAAACACGAACTTCGCTTCCTAACAGCAAAAATCCGGTTCGTTTGGACCATTAAATGTTAACTCTTGTGGACTGTATTTTTAGTTGAAATAACGACGACACTTTTTTTAGTTTTATAATTATTATGTAATGAAATTACTGAAAAATATATTTACATTTAAAAGCAACTTGATAAATAGAGATTAAATAAACTTAAGCCTATATCTTAACTAGAGGTTCAGAACAGAATTGAAAAATCAGATATTCAGTTATTGCGATGGTGATATGGTAAACACGCTGATGCAAAATTTCCGTTAGTTCATGTGTGCTGAGTCAGATTCACACACCGATAACATCCTTTTCTCGGGATTTCAATTAATGTTTAGACATAACAAGTGATTATATTATTTAGCGATACAAAAGCAATGATACGGAGCGGCATCGGACTTTTAAAAGAAAATATAGCCGCCTTATGTAACAAATCACAACAACAATTGTTTGTCTTAGAAAAAAGTAAATATCTTAACATTGAAATGATTACTCATAACCTAAGTAGTTTTTCATCTTACCTATAGAACTATCTAGGGCCCATTGCCTGGTAATAGCCAGTCGAACAAAACGAATAGTGTCCATTCTAGAGACTTCTCCAAAATCAATAATCATCAATTCCAAGAATCAGCAACATGAGAGCAACAGCAAAACATAGATATTTCTAGAAAGGTTGAAAAATAGAATTAATTCCACTGAAAGACTGCATGAAAATTTGTGACTTACCACGTGTAGGCAGGATTCCAATAACTCAACAAAAACTAATATAGGTAACCTCCATGGCCCTGGTTCGAGTCAAAATACTTAAACGTAACAAAAATATCATAAAATAACGACCCTAATTATTTAAACCAGTCCATGAGGATTTACACCTCGAAAAGGCTTCACAAAGGACGCCGGCTTTTCGACTCCTCGCCGCGCCGGCGCCGGTCCAACGTAAAAGAAAAGAAGCAAGACCCGGAACGAATTTCAACACCTTGACTAAAAAAAAACATTGCAGCCAACTTAACTTAGTTGAATAGTCCGAGCGCAGGCAGAACTATCCACGTCACAGCTCGGTTAATTGAACTGCTGCTCTACACTATAATCGCCAAGCGGCAAGTAAATACGCCTTAGAAGGAACCGTTACTTGGGAACGTCGATTCTTGAACCTGTCTAGTTTAACTGTCAAAACCATATGGTGTGCCTGTCTTACTGATAGACTGATAGGAGAATGACATTTTCACACATGATAAATGAAAACACGAAATCTCTTCGAAAGATGAATAAAATAAAAGGAAACAATACACCAAAACACAATTAAATAAACGAATTATTATAATCTACATTAGATGACTCTTATGATCTCCAAATTGTTTGAGGTAGGTACTGCTTGCACTTGATTTAAAATAAAAAAACATACTCAAGGTTGTATTTTGTCGAACAAATTTTTTCATTTTTATTAACTTTTAGGTCAAAGAAATGCTTGTGAGCGTTATCTCGCGTAATAAAACGAGAGCTCAAGTATAAAAATCAATGAAATTAATAGCCTAGCAAATTGGATTGCACAACTAGAACTTTTAAAAGAGGTTTCCGAACCTAGTCAAGTACCTACGACTCTGCAAGGAATAAAAATCAGCCTTGTTGTTATGATCATATAATAAGTAACTAGTGCATCCTACTGACACGTAAATACACATATAGAAAGTGTATTCAATTACTTTCAAGACAAAACAAGGTAAAGTACATCATACACTGCACCTATATTGGTATAATCCAAACTAAATTGTGTTTTTTTTTTATGGCAGTGGCACACACACTAAAGGAAGATCCTATGGCGCTCGACGAGCGGTGTGTGTGTCAAGATGTTGGTTGACACGGTTCTTGAATAGTTGTAGGTTGTAATTAGTGGGAAACAGATGTCCTGGAAGTGAGTTCCACAGTGATGCAGTGCGCCAGACAAAAGAGTTCTTGTAAAGCGATGTTCTAGGTGTTTCTAGTTGTACGACGAACTGGTGTGCTCCTGCCGTCTGTCGTGACTGTCTGACAGGAGTTGCCAGGGGCGGGATGATGCGGGCCAAATCCTGGGAACATCTGCCGTGAAAGTATCTGTAAAACAGAGACATCTCGGCCACATATCTGCGGTGTTCCAGACTATCCAGATTCCGGGTCAACTCCGGGTCGCCGACGAGACGCACAGCTCTCTTCAGAATGGAATCCAGCAGCTTTAGGGTGTGCTTTGGTGCGGCACCACAGATATGTGAGCAATATTCTAAGCACGGTCTTATTTGCGCGTTGTACAGCAAGAGCAACTGCTGCGGTGTATAGAGTTTTTTGTTGCGAAATAGCGCACCAAGCTTCTGGGAGGCTGATTTTGCGATGTTAGCAACAAGGTCATGCCATGACATATTGCAGTTGACCGAGACACCCAGCAGTCCGATTGACGAGGATGAAGGAATGGTCGATCCTGCCATAATGATGTCAGGGCCCGCTGTATTGGCCCTCTTGGTAAACGTTGCTGCTTGGGTCTTTGCTGCATTGAGCTGGACCAAATTTCGGCCGCCTCAAGTTTGAACTTTCTCCAGGTCTTGATTAATAGCTGTAATCTGCTCCTGTCTGCGGAGGTGAGTCTCAGTCGCTAGTAAGGGGTTTTCTGATCTAAAGTGGGAGACAAGGGTACTCTCATCTGCAAAACTGTAAACAGGATTATTCGTTTCGATCAGCAGGTCATTAATATAGAAGAGGAACAGAGTTGGTGAAAGTATTGCGCCCTGAGGCACGCCCGCATTGATGGTGAATGTGTCCGAGATGTGTGCATCGACTGCAACGTGTAGGGATCGGTTGTTAAGGAAACTGGCCAGCCAGCTGCAGAGAGAGGCTGGCAGTCCGAAGGCCGGCAGTTTGTAGAGCAGTCCGTCATGCCAAACTTTGTCGAATGCCTTTGAAATATCCAACGCAATCGCTCGAGACTCTCCGTAGTTTTCAATTGCCCTACTCCATATATGAGTGACATAGGCCAATATATCTCCTGTCGATCTCTCTTTGCGAAAGCCGTCTTGATTATCACTGATTATTCTGTTCTTCTCGAGGTACTTGAGTAGTTGCTGGTTGACTACACGTTCCAAGACTTTGGAGATTATTGGATGCAAGGCAATTGGGCGATAGTTTGAGGGCGTGGTTTTCTTGCCTTTTTTTGGAACAGGTTGCACTCGAGCGACTTTCCAAGAGGATAGGTAAATCCCTTTTCCGTAAGAAAGAGAAAAAAGCCTCTAAAAAACGGGTGTTAGTTCGTTAGCGCAGTTCTTTAGCACGATGGCAGGTATTTCGTCCGATCCTGATGCCTTTTGCGTATCTAGTTCTTTAAGGATTTTGCGAATATCATGGTGATGAAACTTGACTTCTGCCATGGTAGTGTTGATGTTCGATATGGTGGGGAGAGTCTTGCCTTGGGGGACGTCTAAGGTAGAGTACGACGAAAACATTTTAGCGAGCATGTTTGCTTTTTCCTTGGCTGTAGTCGCCGTGATGCCACGTTCGTCCGTCAAAGGTGGGAGAGACGTTTTTGTAAAGTTGTTACTTACTACCTTTGCTACCGACCAGAAATTTTTGGAACCACTGGGACATTGCAAAATTTTATTCCTGATCCTTTGATTGAGTTTGTCCTTAGTTTCGTCGATCACACGTTTGCATTCGTTTCTCGCTTCGACAAAATAATTGCGATTTTCAGCGGTCTGATTTTGCTGCCTGTACTTGTAGGCTTGCTGTTTCCTACCTACAGTTCTTTCGCATCTGCTGTCGAACCAGGGCTTTCCTTTTGATGGTAACTTGATGGAATTTGGGATGTATGCTTCCATTCCTGAGGAGATTACTTGCGTGATCTCTTCGCAGCAGACTGACGGGTCGTCAGTGCCAAAGCAGACGTCGAGCCAAGGAAAATCTAGGTAGAACTCCCTTAGATCGTCCCAGTTTTCAGAATTGTAATGCCAGATTTTGCGAGGCAATGGTGGGTCCTTCTGTATGAGTAGCAATTCACACACCGTTGTAATAAGTTTGTGGTCGGAAGTACCTAATGGCGGACCAACTGTAATTTTGTACTGGTCAGGATTGGTGGTTAGAAAAAGATCCAGGAGGGCGGCGAATTCGCCCCTCTCTGAGATTCGAGTTGGTTCGTCTACAAGGTGAGTAAGCCCGCAGCTGATGGCAAATGATTCAGCTTCTCTACCTTCGTTGTAGGTCTTGTTGTGATGTTTGAGCCAGTTTGTGTTGTGGGCATTGAAGTCTCCCAGAACGATTATTTCTGAACTGGGGTGATCGACCTGTATTGAGGCAAAAGTGGTAGCTAGTGTTGAGAAAAAGCTTTGGTAGGCTCTATCGCTCGGGGGGCGATAGAGACAACATATAAACTTGGTTAATCTCTTGGCGGTGAACTTGAGCCACATGACGTCAAGGTTGTTCGGTTCGAGTGTTTCATCGCGGTGACATGAAAGGTCGCTTCGTACAAAAAGGCATATTCCGAACTTTTGCCTAAATCGGGTATGTAAGTCGTAACCAGGATAGGGGTAGTTCACTGTTGTTGTTGTAGAACATACTTGTGTTTCTGTAAGGGCTAGTATGTGTGGTCTATTTGCTTTTAGATGTTGGTGTACCGAATCTATGTTTGTATTTAGTCCTCTTATGTTGCAGAAATCTATTCTAAATTGGTTCGGTATCTTTGCTATCTGTGAAATGCGGAATGAAGGGCTCCCAGGGCCACCCAGCGCCCAGAGATCCGAATGGTCGGGGAGTTTACTTCCGGAATATTTTGATCCTGGAAGCACCATCATGTCCATATATTCCTACTGTGGAAGCCGGGAACACCAGCGCGGAAGCGGAACGTGGTTTGGAAAAACCACTTAGCGCCTCCCAGTTCTGGTGGGGTGGTCTTTCAACGGACGATGCGAGTAGTTTGTAAATAAAAATAAATATAAACCAAGCAAAGCTGCAGCATTTGTTCATGCCAAAATTTGAAAATGCTACACATTCAATCAAATTTTGGTGAGTTTGACTTAGTTTTAATTTATTTTAGTCCTTTGAACCGGTTCAGATACGTTATAACCAATTTTAATCAAATCAAATCAAATAACATTCATTTGTCAAAATGAATACAATATACACTTATAGAGTTACAGCTAACAGATATTCTGACAAAATGGACAGTCTCCCGATTACGAAACCGATTTCATGAGAGTCCAGTAGGAACTCATCATGTGAGACTGCCCAGTAACCTAAAAAATATTGTCATGTAGATAATCGCTACATTAAACATTGGCGATTACAAAATAACAGTAGTACCTACATACTCTTAACATCCTACAAAAATGTAAAAACCAAGGTAAAAAAAACGCGAAAATGGCAGTGGCAACAGAGGAGCGGCGAATGAAACGCAGAGAAAGAAAAATAAAACAAAGTCAACCAACTAGAGAGCAAATGGACCGCGGGCATTTCGACCAAAGTCACGTGTCCAGGAAGAAAAAGCAATTTAAATTAAATAACAATAATAAAAATATATCTATCACAGCTGTTGTTGTTGAAGCAGTTTAGCTTTAATAAATTTTAAAAATTTTATTGGGGAAAGATTTCTTGCTTCAAGTGATAAATCATTCCACATTTGTACAGCCACGAAAGAAAATGATCGCTGGAAAGAGGCAGTTCTATGTAGGGGTATAGCAAAATTTTCATTATATCGAGTGTTATGTGGATGATTAATAGGCAAGAAAATACTACTTAAATATCTAGGTTTGTTCTTTTTAAGAATCTTATAAATAAAGTTATACATATGCAGTTTTCTACGGTGTTTCATATTTAGAATACTTGCATTGTTTAAATATGGCGTTATGTGATGTCGATAGGGAATATTATATGAAAATCTCATGCAACTGTTTTGAACTTTTTGTATCAGTCTTTGGGTTGCCAACGATAATGAGTCTCCGTACACAACATCACCATAATCAAACAGCGACAACACCAGAGTATCGCACAGGTAGTATTTTTGTTTAGCTGAAAGGTATTTTTTTAACTTATACAAATTTCTTAACCGAAGATATGCAGCTTTTATTTTTAATTTTATGTGTGTTTCAAAGGTAAGTGTGCTATCAAATATTAATCCTAAATTTTTAGCCTCATTCACAATAGGTATTCTATCATTACTCAGCTGAACTTGAACACTGTCTTTAATATTCCGTTTACCAGCTGTGCCCAAAACAAGGATTTTAGATTTAGTGGCATTTAATTTTAAGTTGTGATTTTTTGCATAAAAGTCAATCGTTTTTAAGTCGGCGATCAAACTTTCTTGAGCAGCCGTAATATTTTCGATATTTTGGGCATTAATGGGGATGTACAATTGCGAGTCATCTGCGTATTGTTGAAGCTTAGAATATTTAATGTCTTTACACATATCTAACACATGTATTGAAAATAACAAAGGCGATAAAATCGACCCCTGTGGCACCCCAAATTTGATCGGTTTATATCTCGAGGAATCCGAGTTGTATTGTCTTTCAACCGTAACTCGACTTTCACGACCACTCAAAAAATTTCGCAGGAGAAATACAGCATTCTGTGATAAGCCACAATAATGTAATTTAGCCAATAACATATCGTGATTGAGGGTATCAAAAGCTTTGCTAAAGTCAAGCAGGGCCAAGCAGGTACAGTTTTTTTCCTCCTCACTCAAGCGAACGTCATTCAAAATAAAAACCAAACAAGTGCTTGTGCTAAAGTCTTCCCGAAAACCTGATTGACATTCCGGAATAATTGTATTGTTATTCGAAAATACTAAAAGCTGATTGTAAATGTGCTTTTCAATTATTTTAGAAGTGGCTGGTAGTATACTGATAGGTCGAAGGTCACTTAATCCCTTAGGGTTTGAAACTTTTGCAATTGGTTTAATAATCGCCTTTTTCCATAATACTGGGTACTAATATTTTTGTTAATTTTGGTTAGTCGCCGAAATTCGGTTAATTTGGGTTATTTTAACGGTGCTTTTGGTTACTTTTGGTTAGCCGTTCAATCAAATTTCGATTAAGTTCAGTTAGTTTTATTTTATTTTAGTCATTTGAATCGGTTCCGGTACGTTATAACCAATGTTAATGATTTTGGTTAGTTTTGGTTAGTCGCCAAAATTTGGTTAATTTGGGTTAGTTATAACTTAATTTAATATTTTTAATTTGTTCCGATACGTTTTAGCCCTTTTTGATGATTTTTGTTGCTTTTGGTTAGTTTTCGTTAGTCGTTCAATCACCTTTGGGTTAATTTCAGTTAGATTTTATTTACTTTAGTCATTAGTACCGGTTCCGGTACGTTATACCCAATACTAATGTTTTTGGTTTATTTCGGGATAATTTAAACTTACTCCCATTTTTTAAGCTCTTCCGATACACTTTAGCCCTTTTTGGTGCTTTTGGTTAGTCATTCAATCATCATTCGGTTAGTTTTAGTTAGTTTTAATTTATTTTTATCATTTGGACCGATTCCGTCGGCATAAACAAACTAACCCGATCTCTCACGCGTATGACGTCACGGGGCAAATGTAGCATGCACTTTTTCGCGATTTGATGCCCCATAATAGGATAACAGAAACATTTTCAATGTTAAAAATTTTTGTTTTCCAAAAACGCCATCGCCATGCCGTTGTTGAACATTGTACATTTTTTTAAGAACTTAACACAACCTAACATAACCTCTTGACAGAACCCAAACTAACCTCATCGAGTTTTCTTCTAACGACTAACAGGTAATGCAACTATAACTTCTAGAAGTGTAATATTCTTTTTTATGCGTTTAGCCTTGAGAATGGAAAAAATTAACTTCAGAAAGTTTGTAAAAATAGTTTCAATTCAGTCCTAGAAAGTTACCCAAAAAACTGAAATTGATTTTGTTGAACTGGTTTGTCAAAGATGTATTAATAAAACAATTAATCAAAGAATGGAAATCTCGCGGAGCATATTAAAAAAGGTAAGAATTTTTCATGGGCGAGTCCGCTGAGTATAAGTAAACGAGATAGATCGCGGTAACCGACATGCTTATTGGCTTCATCAGGCAAGGTGAATAAGCATGCATATACGTACTTATGAACAGATAACTGGCATATGTACGTATATACACCCATATACCTACACACACAACGAGTGTAACTTGCGAAAGGGATGGAAAAACAATAACAGAAGTCACAAACAGGAGCCGGTCGGTCCATTTGCAATCAGAACAAGGCGGCGCGGAGGCGGCGCCGGCGCCGGCGTCCAATCGCAAATGTGCGTAATAGCCTGTTTGTGACTTCTGTTATTGTTTTTCCATCCTTTATCCAGGTTACATCCGTTGTATGTGCACTTGTGTGTATATACATGTACCTATGACATTTTATGTGTGTATACGTGTATACATGCATATTAACTTTGCCTGATGAAGCCAAAAAGCGGAAACGCGTGTCGCCGGGTTATCACGATCTCTCCCTTTTCTGCTTATACTCAGCGGACTAGCCCATGAAAGATTCTTTCTTTTTTTAATATATTAAACACAAACTAATAATAGTAGATGGTACTCCGCGGTTTCGTAAAACAGTTAGAGGAACAAAATTATCAATCTGTTGGTTTGTGACTCGTGGTCTTCCTGATCCTGGACGTCGTGTATACTCACCGATTTGATGAAAGCGACTGATATCATCTTATGCATATAGTGCTCCTGGCTCTGCTCAACACATTTGCAATGTAGCGTATATCCCGGCCGTCATCAATCAATGCAACAGTTCGTGCATTATCTTCTGACCGCATATTTAATAGAGAGCTGATTTTGCAAAAAGCTTAGATGAATTTGGTGTTATATTGTATAGAACCATGATAAAAGCATCTACGACTTGAGGCGACCTTGCCATCTTCCCTGTATTATAATTCGGCAATGACACGCACTGCCCTCCACTCAGCATGACCCCAGATCAGACAACCGTAGGACACTACAGAATGAATCAGAGCAAAATAGGCTGTTTATAAAATAAACAAATACGTTATTAGCCAGTCACCTTAGAGCAAATAAACTGCTCTTCAATCGGCCGCTTACAGTTTCAATCTGGAAATCTCACTTAAGAGCTGGATGCAGCGAAACTCCCAGAAACTTTACCCTATTCTCACACCCATCAAGCTCCCTCAGAGAAAATACAAAAGATTGGGGTCTTCTTTTTATTTAGAAATAGTCCGTTAACTGCAAATGAACCACTTGTCATTCGCAGTTCGCAACAGCCCCTCCCGCTTTTCATCTAGTGAGCTACCCCTCACAGCAACTGTTGTGACGTCAGCAAGAAGGGGAACAAGAATGGAGAACTGTATCACTCGATTTGTAATGCTCCTCCTTGCTAGCACCCTACCAGCGGTATTCACGGTCTGCGTGCGCTCGCCAAGATTTGATTTTATTAGTTAAATGCTAGTTGGATGGAAGTAAAAATATTTAAGTTTTTCAGGAGATGGCAGTAGTAGATACGGTCAAATGCCTGTCACTGGACTGAGCCATATTATTTCGTTTCAAAAACCTCATAGATATGTAATATTAAATTTTAGACAACTTGTATGACCCTACCTATCGTTACGAAATCCCAATTGGCACTTTGTAAAGAGGATACTTGATTCAAAATATTTGATTATTCTTACGGCCATACACTTTTCATAAACTTCTGAGAAAATCGGTAGAAAAGAGATCAGGCCCTAGTTTTCAGCACTTTGTGGTGCATCATTTTTGAATTCAGGTTTCACCACACTTTTTCTGCTTCAAAGCTACCTTCTACCAAAGAAAATTCTTTGTGTAACACTATAATATTCTTTGCTTCTACTTAGCTTTCATATGATTCTTGAAAGTTTGGAGAGCCATCATTCCTCCATGGTTGCGTCACTATTATACCATAAAGGTAAAACTAACTCAAACTATGATTTAAGAGCTGAAGAAAGTTACAGCTTGGTACCATCAAAGTATATGACTCTGTATTTATGTATGTGTTCAGTTTATTCATTCGTCTGCTTCTATTATAATTTCCCTAATTTATTTTTTAAATAGTAACATCGTAGTAGTCCGCAAAATTTTTACATTATTAATTTTTCGTAATATTCGCATCTTTTTTTTCGGTTTCACGAGGAAAATACATTATTTTCCTCGGAAACCGTTCTGTTAAGTTATTTAACGTGTTCAACAAACAGATGAAAAATTACATTTCTTGTCTGCTAAAACGTTCTACCTTGTTTTTTTGCCAGAAAAGGAAAATTCCGTTTCTAATGTGATTGCGCTTCACATGATGTTTCTGCCTCGCGAAATTTACTGAATAGGTGTGTTCAGTTTCCTGAAATATTTTCTCATTGTTACGAAGTGACGCACGGTTCGAAAAATAGTCTGAATATAAAACGGTTTCATTTCAGCTAAGCTTATATACAGCGATGTAGTGTTTAATTTAGTATAACACAGTCTAAAATAGTCTATTTTCCATAAGTATAAACCGCATAAAGAAGACTGCGAATCAACGAATCTTGTTGACGCAACGTCAAATCTCCATTTTTGTTGATATGCATTTACTGAATTTTATTTTTATACAGAACGTGGTTAAATCTTAGGCATTGATTTTATGTGTCATTATAGTGATATTATAGAACACTAAAATCTGCAGAAAATATCAAAATACTGGATAAATAATATCACATAATATACTAGCCGTGAACATTATTGGGCAAGGCGTTAGCGGAGCTTGATAACACGGCTAGCATAATGATTCTTTATGATGATGATGAAAGTGGGACACTCAAGGTTATTTAAAAAATTGAAATTGACAGAAAATAGGGGGGTGAACAGGGCTTAATCTCTTGACGTGACACAAAGACAATAAAACAGGGTATGAAAAATGATGTATTTAAAACCGTTTTTATTTTCTTATTATAAAAAAAATATTGTAATAATTTACTTATATACAAAAAAAAATACAAGGTAGACCATGTTTTATTTTACAAAAATTTTAAATTGTACAGTTTTGAAAGCGAAAGAAAATTATTAAGAACAAAAATATTATATTTAGATGGTGATGCAATACGAACAACGCAAATGAATTAATAATAAGCCAAAATACAGTCCTTCTGGCCAAATGGAAATTACAATGAAACGGTTAAAATTAGACTAAAACTGGGTTTCGGATGGCATCAGAATATCAACCAAAGATGATAATCATCACTAGTTACCTTCAGTAGCTAGTTGCTGCTCTATTTCGTTTAATCACTTCCCTTAAACGACTGGGCATGGATGAGACAGGGTTTCTGGTTATATTTAGAATGATAGCTAAAATCTTTATTTGAAGTTAACTTAGCATATTAAATTTAAAAGTGTTAGGGCTTTACCTGAATCGTAAGAAATTGCTAAAAAAATAAACCATTGACGATCGAATCTGTAAAAAATAAACATCAATTTCATTATTTTAAATGGCACACCCCGTATATGGTTCATTTAGCGGATAGTTCATTCGTTGCTGATTTCGAATATACCAGGTTTGATACCTCTATCTTCAAAACTAACTGAGAAAAATTACAAAAACTGTCAATCAATATGTTAGAAAGAGAACGATATTAAATAATGTGTTGGTGGCAATGCTATAATGTAAGGCCATAGATATTCCAAATAGTAACATAACTTTTACTTTATCCTACAGTATGTAGCTTTTAAATAAAACAAATTATTTGAGAGGGTTTGGTTTATATTAATAAAATATTTTTTCTACACACATGTTAAAAATGGAACTTTTAACACTGTCTACTAGCCTTAAAAATGTTACTTTAAAGCACTAGTGTTAAAAGTAAAATGTCAATTTTTTCAAAAAAAAAACGTCAAAGAACATTTTTATTTTATTTATTTACACTTATATTAATAGTACAATTTGAACAACTTGAAAAATTAATTCCTTCCTCAGTTCTGCTATTCTTCGTGGTTGAGGAGGATTGAACAGAAACCACGGCATGTCCAGTTAATGTTGAAACATCATCGGTTGATGTCGTTTGTACTGTAGGCAATTTTCGAGCAATATTTTCCAAGGAATCAACGATGCACCGTTCTGCAACGGTTGAGGATTTGGGTCCATAACAATTTAGCGTCACACAAAGTAAGAAGTTTTTGGTAAAAATAAGAACATTTTCTATGTTAGAGAGAGTGGTTCTTTATAAAAAAGTGCGGACGAAGGATATTTTTTGTTAAAAAAATAGTAACATTTTCTAACCTAAAAAATATGAAACTTTCGGAACACTCATGTCTTCCTACACTAAATTTTCGACCTTTGCACCTGCGCATTTGGCTGCAGCTCAGTGCTGTTCTAATATTTCACGCCGCTGGCTCCGGAGGTGCAACCAAACAACCAACACTAACCCAACTAACTATGCAGATAAGGTAGATAACGGAAAATTTTTGCTTTGCACACTTTTCGACATTTGCAACTTTCTTTTTTTTTTTGTGACGTGTCAGTATTAGAAGTGTTTTGTAACACATTACATATTGCACAAAGCACTTTTGACGCCAAAAATTGAAAAATAAATCACAAATAAATCTGTTTAGTAATACATTTTAACGCGAAAACTCTCCCAATTTTACGTTAATAATGAAAATTTACTTGCAGTGTTCCCACATTTGACTAACACTCTTCATTTTCAAGTAGGTAAATGTCCCAGGTTAGGTGCATGCTTCAGAAAGTAGAATAGCAACTTGTCAAACTAACTAAATAAGCGCGGTACCACAGGCCACCACAGCTAACCTAAACTATTCAACACTAACCCAAACTAACCAAAACCAACCCAAACTAACCAAAACTAACCCAGACTAACCCTAATTAACAAAGTAAAGAAACAAGCGCGCTACGCGCGCTTGTCTCTTTACTATCCCAACCTAAGCAAAACCAACCCAGACTAAGCAAAACTAACCCATACTAACCGAAAATAACCCAAACTAAAAATAACAAGCGCCCTACGCGCGCTTGTCTTCAGTATCCCAGATTAAGCAAAAATAATCGAAACTAACTATTATAATTAACCAAACAAGCATATTGAGACCAGCGCGCCACGCGCTTAACCAACCCCGCCTAAAACAAAACCAAAATTAACCCAAACTAACAAAACAAGCGCACTAATCTCTCAAATGAACTAAACAAGAGCGCATTTGTCTCTCTTACTTTTGGTCGTCAAAAAATTAGCGTCTTACATAACTCAAAATAACGAATTATTATTATTATTTATTACTTTAGTAAACACAAAGTACCTACTTCTGAATCACCATGTATCTATAAAGTGTTGGTTGACTCTATCCAACAAAAAACTGTATTTTAAAACCGAACAGAAATTACACTTGGCAACACCTATTCGTACAGCTGAGACGTGCCTCGCAGAGGAACGGCGAAAGCAATGGAGTGTTGAATTTGGAAGTTACAGAAATCTTGCTATAGCAGTAGGAAATTTTCCGAACGTATTAATTCCGATCGGATTTCTGGTACATTTACCTTTTACATATTTTAGGAAGAGCCGCCAATGTCCGACATCGGCTGGACGAAGATCAGTATATTTTCGATAAAAATCCAAATTAAATTTTTCAACGATAGTGAAATTTCGTGGTACCTTGGTTTTGATATCTGATATTTTAATAACTAATAAAGTCTCCATATCTTCCACGTTGTCAAGAGTCAACTGACAAAGCTCCTCCCTGCGGCAGGCACCAAATACTCCTACAATCGTAGCTACTTTCATCAGAAGGTACTCATCGTCCGGTGTGCACTTCAGAATCTGTTCAATTTGGTCTGTAGTAAAAATTTTTGATTTTTCGGTCTAGTAACCCTCTCCTTGACGCTTGAAGTAGGCAATCAGTTTTATATGTTTGCTGATATCTACGTCGTTATTTACATGTAGCATAGCTTTGATCATTGAATAATGGGACCAAAGAGAAGATGACTTCCATTCCTTTTCCTCAAAACAGGCCAGGAATATGTTTGTGGAATACTTTCCAGGAACACCTTTGTTTTCACAACATTTTATAAATTTATTATAAGCAATCTCATATTGAATTCTTGATTTTCGTGGCAGTAAATCCAAAGTAGCTCTGTTAACAGCTTCTTCTATGTCTTTAAGTGGATTGATTTCTTGTACTTCTTGCATTTCTGGCATATTACAACAGCCAGCGCTAGCGTTTTAATAAAACTGACAGGACCTTTTAAATTTTCAATTGTTCTGTAAACAAATCAGCCAACAATGATGGTTGCTAGTTTTTATTGACAAATGTGAACTTCGATAATTTAATATAAATATACGATGCTATTAGAAATTACTTGGATGTAAGAGATGCTAAACACATAATTTTTAATTATTGTATGGTTTTTATTGCTATGTGTAGAAAAAATATTGCATAATATTTGCGTTGAAAGTATTAAGGCACTCATGTGGTTTGCAGAACTCGCTTCGCTCGTTCTGCAAATTCCCACATGCGTCCATTAAAAATTTACTTTTGACACTTCATATCATAAATAACTATTTAGTCTTATGCCTAAAAGATGTCAGATTCTAGATTAGATACACTACATAGCATAAATCAAAAGAAAAATACGCAATTGGTTGATGAAACTCTTTTATTGGAAATCCAGTTCATTTTTGATTCACACAACGTTTTGATCGGTTATAGGTTAAATTATGTCTTACTGTTATCTAGAGATCAATATTTATTAATAATGGTACGACCTGGATTAGCTGTGCTGAAACTTTGTAAGAAAGATAAAATAAAGACAATTTTAACATATAATATATTGCTTTGACGTGAAGAAAGGGTAATAACATAAACTGATCATTGACGGCCTCTAATTTAAAATTATAAATTCAGGAAACATGGTTGTCACTTAAAAGTAATCTATAATCATATTTAAGTAGCCCTATTCAATAAAACATTTTCCAAGTTTCGTTGAGACTATAAACATATAAATTTTGCTTAGCATAGAAGCTATAAAAAACAGCTCGCAAATAATAGTTTCAATAAATTAATAAAATTTCACCATATCACAAAATCCACTCTTCTCTGCAATTAATTGATTTATAGGTAATACAATTTATAGTACACTTTTGACTAAGCTATGTGTGGGAATTCTGTAATGCTAAATAGCATAATATATTATTATCAAATTATCATCATAACTTTATTATAAAATAAAGCGAACAGAAAGTTTGTTTGCATTTTGGAATACAACTTTTATTAAATTCGACTTCACAACGAATGATATTACTACAATGCTGTAGTAT
The DNA here is from genome assembly GCA_016904865.1 of Pissodes strobi. NCBI lineage: Eukaryota > Metazoa > Arthropoda > Insecta > Coleoptera > Curculionidae > Pissodes > Pissodes strobi. The sequence continues at coordinate 54,107 of MU182651.1, read as the reverse complement.
TTATTTCTTCTCTGATTTTAGTTCAGCCTAATAGCTAATAATTGCATTCCGGTTAGTGCAATAATCGCATGGGAGAGTTTACTATAGTGCTACTAAAAATATTACTGCAATTCTAGCATCTAGCAACAGGTTATAGAAAAAGCGTCCTATAAATCTGGATGAATTTGACCTAACGATATTTTTTCAGTCATCAACTAAATATTCACTTCCGATCATTTGTTAAATTCGAGATTAAATTAATATCGTTTTTCTGGATTAAATCTAATAAAACAGTTTAAATGTCAGCATTGCATCAGAAAATGTAATAATTTACTTCTTTTTTAAAATGTCTGATATTTCTTAGAATTGTTTTCAGGTCTGTATAAAGACCAATTTGGACGGCTTGTAAAAATTATAACCGATATGCACACACTGTAAATAATTATATTCAGTTTTTCGGAAACTTGTTTAGACATATAAGTACAAAATTCGGGTAGGAAAGCTTTTATTGAAATTGAACGAAAATCTGATCACTATATTCTGATGCAACTTGAAAATGAGAAGTGTTATTCGGATTCATAACTTCTGAAATTATGAAAACCTGACAGCATTTTGAGCAGATAGCAATAACAAATTTGTTGCCGTGAATGAATCTCGCTCCTCTAATACGTTGTGTACATAGATACGATATTAGTTGTTTAGAAATTAAATTCCTTTCACCATCGCTTATAAAGTGTGGGCGATATTTGCTGCCATGCTTTTGTCATCTTCTTCACCTCAGATTAGAGTTCGCTTAAGAAAATTTACAACTGAAAAGCGTAGGTTAGAACAAGCTGTCTTCCAGCGTGCAAATTAGTCCCTAGCTCAAATGCCGGAGAGTAGTATAGGTGTACATGTATTTAAAGGCGCCACTAATTTGCAGATGGGGCAAGTCAGAAAATTGTTTCGGCTTCGCAACAAAATAAATATAAACAATGAAACCTGAAGTTAAACAAAATCAAAGCAAAAATAAATCAAAATGACTCAATTATTGAGCCCAACTAATTCCAATCAATTATTCGTACAAATTACATCCCTTTTTGAACATTAATACTTGAAGATAATAAATAAATTAAAATTGTTCTTGACCATAGCGACTTGATAGTAGGATAGTTGTTGAAAACTTTAAATTTAAATAAGTAGGTAACTGAAACAGTGTGTTATCCACAATACTGAAACAGAATGCACTCTGTGCACGTTTTCTCTAACCATGTTAGCATCGTTAGGAGATTTTAATAATTTATTGATGATGCTAATATGGTTAGCGAAACGCACGTCGAGTGCAAAAATTATGTATCGGTATTGTGAATAAAACACTGTTGTCGTGCACTTTTTCTAAGTTCCAAACCCCATCATAGTAAAATGAGAAAATTAGTCTACCGCTGCCGTATGACATTAACCAATTGCTATACGTAAAATTAATCGCTTCTTAACTAACAAGTATGGTTTTTAGTAATTACTTACTGTAATACCAAGTAACGTAAGCAGAAAAATCGGTCATTAATATATCAATTAACAGTTAACCTGATCCAAAGTAAATGACATGAAACGGTAAGTTACTAGTTCTTAAACTACCCAAAACATTGTTATATGCCGTCCATACTTCCGAGTTCACAAAGATGACTATGTAGCTATAGTTACAATACGAACAATCGTGAACAACAGTACGACTGAAAGCGAATCAAGTAAGTTTATTTTGTCAATAAAAAGAAATCTTGATGCTTATAGTACTAGTAATCGAATATTAAAGTATCAATTTAAAAAAAAAGAAAGCAAATGTTCTCTTATAAGAGAAGTATATTTTGATTAAAGTGAAATTATATTTGCAAAATAAGAAAATAAATAATAAAGGTCCAAATGCTGGCTGTCGTACTATAAATTAAACAGCAATTAAAATACATAAAAAACAAAGTTGTGTCACGTTTTATCTGCAGATTTGACGTATGTGAACCCCGTATTGAAACATACACAACCAATGAGCACAGGTAAGAACACAAGGAAGCAGAACTCTTCACGTGCAAAAAAAAACTGTAAAGCACCAACATATCCAAGGCCTTTGTTTGAAACTCAAGACAAGGAGAAAATAAAATACAAAAGAAAAATCAATATTTCACCTGTGAAGGGATTTTTAAATTTGCTAATGCTGAAATCAACTAGTCTGCCTCAAAGGGTAAAACAGATAGAACCTTTGCAATGAAACTGGAGAAAATTAGTAACCATCTACGGGTGAGCACAAAATGACGACGAGAAGAACCAAAGTGTAACCCACCTGAGGAAGACGGTGAAAATTACAGTTACGGAGTTAGTACTGCACCAACACTAACGGTAAGGAACAGTTACCTGCCTGAAACTCAAAATAGGTCTAGTAGAAATGAATCTTAATTAATTTCCATCCATATAGCTAAACGTAAGAAACAAAACTACACATAAACTCAACCGGAAGTTCTCTTTGAGAAGATGCAATTAGTCAATCACTGCATGCCACATTTCATTCATCAAATTCGATCCAATTTTTCCGGAACACACTCCTAACAACCTCTCATCCGAGATCCAAACCACTCATATGTTGTAATTATTTTGACTGCGCTGTGTTGCAAAATACAAGTTAACTACAAACAGTCCCAAAAAAAATATAGTAGAGATCGATAACAATCATAGTTCGGAGCGCACATTCCTATTTGGTTAAACAACAACG
>MU182651.1:18221-46394 GCA_016904865.1 Pissodes strobi | reverse complement strand
GAATCTGAAATTGTTGACGAGGATATTCTCGAAATAAAATTAAAGTTAAAGCTCCTGATGCCCACTCAATATCAAACATTTATTTTTAGATAAAACCAGTACATGTAAGATAGTACGTCAAAAGCTAAACTGTATAATCCAAGTTAAACTCTGTTCTCATGTCCTTTTTCGAGCATCATTAATCTGAAGTTGAAAAGTTAAGAGGTCTAGGACCTAACGAATGCAATAAAGGTTTACGCAGAGGAATAAAATGAATCTTCTCGGGAAAGGATAGTAAATTTATAGGCTAACGCCATGTAAGAATTTTCGATATCGAAATGTAGGTAATGGCGATTTATCAGGAGTCAAAGAATGATTCTCGAATAAAGTAAGGAACTACGGGGAAAGGGATGAAGTTCTGATAAAGCTATAAATTATGAAAATAGTAGGAAAAATGAGTGTAGTAGATTTTGTTATGTTAAGTTCGAGCAATTTTATAATTAAAAATGCGCTATGAGAATAATAAATTAAATAGCTGTGCCTGTTATATAGTATCCGCCAGAATAATCGCAGCACTATTTAATAAAATTAAATTTTGCCATATCAAATTCTTTTCAATTCTGCAGGTCCCAGAACCTAAAAAAATCATTTTTAATATATATGTCTAACAATATTATACAATAAAATAGTACAAATAACAGGATATTAATCGTTCAATAATAAAGCAATGGAAAATAGAACATTATAATAATTTTTCAACCATTAAAGGAGAATTATCGTTCCACATTGCCATGTATTTTGAAACCTGGTGAGGTTTTCAACAATATTATTTTGATATTATATTTTATAGATATCATTGGTCAGGATAAACAAGGTATTCTATTATTATTTAATACCATAAAGAAGGGTGTGGTATCTTAGTTAACCACTTTTAATTAACTGTATTGCTATAGGGTAGTGAGAGGAATTGAAACATGTGTTCGGTTTAATTTACTTTAATAATGCAGGTGTAAAATGCATTTGAATATTATAGATATAAATAAACAGCGTTTTCTATGTTAAATATAAATTATATATATAAAGTTCTTAGAATAATTGCAGGCATTCATCCATTCAGGCATAAAACTAATATTACAAAAGGATTCTTAAAATTAGAAATATCTACTAAACAGTCTTGTTTGTTTGATTTAAAAATGAGTTTTTTATCTTTCTTATTTTAATACTTTTCGTTCTTCACCTTAGCAACTTTCATAGAGCGTTCCTTTTCACCTTGACTCTGCTTTACCTGTCTTGCTTACAGAAATTCGACCTGGAATGTCAAACCGTCATCTTATGTTCAATGTTCCAAAGGGGGCGCTACCCTTCTGACTTCGAAGAATTACTTTAAAAATCCCAAAGAGAGGTCTTTCTTCAACCTTCGACAAAGATAACTGAGGTGCACTAAATATTTTCTAATATTTGTGCATACAAGAGAAATTGATCTTTCGGCGCGAAGAGGCACTTGCTGGAGCACGGTGACAAGACCGATCCAGCAACATGTAGTGTTAGCAGAGCACTGACTTAGTGACTTACTAAGTTCTTTCTTCGAGCGGGTCGCCTAGCGGCAAAACCAAATAATAAAAGTGGGCGGTGACACATACCGAATTCATTTGAGATTAAATGGGTAGAACCAGTTTTGTTTCTTTATTTGACAAACTATTGTTCACAATGCGGAGTGAGACAAAAATAGATTGAATTGAAAACGTTTACAAACGTTTTCCTTTACGAGTGAAGAGTTGCTGAATTGTAATATATTATACTGACAGTACGGGTGTACAGGCTCGAATTAAGGGATCGTCCATCCAGGTTTGGACTAAGGGGCATTAAAGAACTTGACATTTGCTGATTTAAATGTACAAATTGGGTTGTACCCGGGGTGAAATAAAACTATTTTGTGTTTAATTGCGGCTGATTCATTCTACATACATACAGGGTGTTATCACCAAATGATACGGTGAAAAACGATAGTTTCTACACGTGTCCCCAATAATCATTATTGATTCCCAAAAAACCAAAAATGTTTGCCACCTGCTTTTGCTGACTTTAACTTAATTCGCTAGAAGTTTTCTTCCTACCTAACCTAACCACACCCCCCCCCCCCCCCCCCATGGAGAGCGCCTAGGCTACGGCTCTGACCATGTCGCCATATTGTAATTGGATTAGCTTCTGAATTTGCCAATAAAGACATCGAAGTTATTCGCAAACATGACTCATAAATCGCTTCGGATCTGGTAATTGTAAAAATTCAGCAATATTGGCAGGAATCATTTCAAAAGTGTTTATTCCAAGAGGTTAAAGAATACATTTTCTTTAACGTAATTTAGAAAAAAGTGACCATGGGTAACGGTTGCTGGCTGCTGATATGTGATACAATTTTCAATGATACAAGAACTGCGACGAGCAATAGTTTTAGTTTTCAATATATGAATCAATAACGAGTTCCTGTGTTAATGTTATCCAATATTAATTTACAAAGTTCCTCACGGCAACATACTCCAAATAAACCAAAAACTGTAACATTGTATTGATTTGTTCATTAGCAAAAATGTGCGGATTCTTCGGACGATGCTACGTTGTTCTTCATTTGCAAACTGGCTTTTGTCATTGACAAAGTCGACCGCAAGTTTAACGCTTTCGATAATTATGCTGGGGTTTGGAACCTGCAGCAAAATGCACAAAAACAGAGTTTTATCCACAATACCGAAACAGAATTTTTGCACTCGACGCGCGTTTCGCTAACTATCTTAGCATCATCAGAACATGATTAAAGCTAAACTTAAAATCTACCTAACTCTATGTTATACTAACTTAATCAAGCGAAACCAAAAAAGAGCCAATTTTGGAATCTTACTAGTTACGCTGGATCAACCATGGACTATACGGACTAGGCTCTCTATCTCTTAAATGTAAAAATTTCCATACTTTTATTTGTCTCTAATAATCTCTTACCAGATAGATATTATGAATTAATTTTAAACTTGTAATTGTTATTGTATGATTGTTGGGGAAACTCCCCAACACGTGTAGAAACTATCCTTTTTCACCGTATAGTTTGGTGATAACACCCTGTATGTATGCAGCATGAATAAACCGTAATTAAACAAAATAGATTTATTTCACCCCGGGTACAATCCAATTTGTGCATTTAAATTAGCATATGCCAGTTCTTCAAAACCCCTTAGTCCAACCCTGGATGGACGATCCCTTAATTCGAGCCTGTGCACTAGTATTGTCGGTATAATAGATTACAATATAGCCAACTGTCACTCGTAAAGGAAAACGTTCTTAATCGTTTTCAATTCAATATATTTTTGTCTCAATCAGCATTGTGAAAATAGCCTATCAAAGAAAGAAAGAATATATTTTTCCCCTCTCAGATAAAAACTGACGCGGAGTTTTCCCTCGTTATTGTCCCTCCCGAAATCGTAAGAAAGATCATATTGCAGATCAGTAAAAACGTTCGCTCCAATAGCCGTATAACGTAATGTTCTCCTCGGGACAAAGTTCAAATTCTTTTTTGGGCCAATTTTTCTTCTTGTGTGCACAAATATTAGAGAATATTTAGTACACCTCAATTATCTTTGTTCAAGATTGGACAAAGACCTCCTTTGGGCTGTTAACCCAATTTTTCAAAGCAAGAAACGACGACGTAGCGTCTCTTTCCCCTTTAGTTGAAGAGTATCCATAAAATTTCGGCACCGAATTAATAGCTCAAGTGGTCCCTGTACTGTACAAGTTAATTCAAGGATTCAAAGGGGAATCCCTAGCTGATTAGAGTTAAGTAAAGCATTAGAGATTAAGGTATTCTGTACCAAAGAAAGGTGCTAGATTGAAAGCATAAAAGTTCATTTCATTGAAAGTTAGAAAGGACAATCATATTTCAGTTTTAAATTCCATAATCCAGACTGTTTTCGTCTTTAGTGAATAATTAAGAAATTTTTTGTAACATTAGTTGTATGCTTTAATGAACGAATGATTAATGATTGGAAGTTTAGTCTAAGAATTGTAACTATATATATAATTTCTATCTATTATATTTGAATGCAATTTACACCTGCATTATTAAATTATATCAAACCGAATACATGTTTCAATTCCTCTCACCACCCTATAATAATACAGTTTATTAAAAGTAGCAAATTAAGATACCACCACCCTTTTTTATGGTTTTAAGCAATAATAAAATCATTTATTTATCCCGACCATTGATTATTACTGAAAGCATGTCCGGCAACACTTGTTTTTTCTGCTCTACCATACTTTAAATAAGAATGTATTCTTTGAATCCAGTTTGAATACATCTTCTAGTAGGCCCAATATATTTTTGGTTACAATCCATACATCATAAATTCCAAATTTTTCCAATATTTCAATTTTGTCCTTTGGACCACCTAATAATAATCTCTTAATGTTAAACTGAGTTTGGTATACTAAGTGCAAACCTACACATATTTTGTATTTTCATTCTGATTAACGGCAGAAGTGGAATCATGAATGGTTATCCTAAATACATTGCTATTAATTAGACCATTTTTTAAGTTAATATTGAAACCATTAACTTTCGCAATATTCTTAATTGCCTCATTTTCGTCTTAAATTTTTATCTGCTGAGAGGAAAATTAACCATACGGTGTACTAAAAAATAAAAGCAGTATATTTTGTGTTGGTCGCAGTGGAAGGAGTCAGAAATATATCGGTTAGGGGCAGTACATTTTCTACAAATATCAAATTCTAGTGTGTTATTATCGATCCTAATCACTAAGGTATCCAAAAAAAAGGCATTTGGCCATCATTTTTCTCGACTTCGTAAGTAAATCTAACGTTGGGGAAACGGTTGTTTAGTCTTCGATATCAGCATTTTTTGTGTCGAAAGTCGCGAAAATGTCATCCACATACCTGTAACATGCCCTTAGAAAATATTGATTTCTTTTTAAAATTTACTAATTTTTTATGTGTGTGCCACAGGCTCCGAAAGGCTAAGGCCTATAATATACCTGTGAGGATACCGTGACTTGTTATAATATTACATAAGCCATATTATGGCTTATACCATCAACGTTGTCCAGGTATCGAAACATGCACACTTGGTGCTCTTCACGATACTTTTAGACAACGCAGTAGTACTTCCACGGTAGTTATTGTAGAACTACGATAACTTCTACTTTTACTCTTGAAAAGTTTAGCTAATAACGGCGCGGCACCCCCGGCGTAAACAGATACCCATTGCAGTGCCTTCAAGTTGTTGGTAATGGTTATTTTTATATTGACTATTTTAAGGTATGGTTTCGGTAGAACTGCTGGCAGTAATGTCTGGCCGCGACGTCTGGCAGTCAAGTATCGATCTTAAGGAAAATAATATATGTGTTTTCGCTAGACCGTCCGACACATATATTATTTTCCTAAAGATCGGTGCTTGACGGCCAGACGTCGCGGCCAGACGTTACTACCAGCAGTTCTACCGAAACCATACCTTCACTAGAGTGTTTTTACTGGTAAAACGTCATAGCAACTGCTCGCTTCCTACTGACAAAACTACTACCCTATTACACCTGCAGCCCCGTCTCCAGGCTTTAGGCCGCCCGAGGCGAGCAGGATTTGGCCGCCCCTTACAACAGACCAATTAAGGAGTCAATAATGACCTATAAGGCGAAGAGGCGCCCGCGCGGTTTTATAACCCATAGGTTCCGGTAAAAGGAGATGACCTGCAGGATCTATATTTTCATGATAGATGTACCATGCGTACCTGGAATTAAATCGGGGATGCCGAGGGGTTTTGGGGGTGCTTATGGAAATCGCGTGTTTTTTCGCGATTTCTGGCTAAACGGGAGCTCGGAGCGAAATTTTGCCGCAACCAAACTTCGCTGCGGAGTCGGGGTTGGCCGGTTAGTGGGTACCCCCCACCCCCCTCCCCCCCACGTTTCCCGAAGTTTTATCGAGAAGTGGGGGAAATCGCGAAACACGTTTTTAACGGGTAGGTTCCGGTAGAAAAAAGAAGAATATCGGTAAACGGAAAAAACCGTATTTTTATATCGACCTAACCTTCATTTTGTCCCATAGAAACCGGAACCTACCTGGAACCTATGGGCTTTTCTCCGATCGATTTGAAATTCGGCATGTAGGTAGAGGCACTCAAGGCCGACAAAAAAGGTTCTTTACGAACAAAAAACAATATGCTTAGTTTTCGAGAAATTTTTAAATTCGGAAACGGTCGTAGCTCCAAAACTACGAGTGATACGAACAAAATACATACCACCAAAAATGTGTATTTCGACGGCCTTTAGCCCGTATTCGAGTCGTCGAACTTAAAAAATATATATATTGCCAATTTTTTCGAAAAAGGGGATTTTTAAAAAATATATTTTTTTACCACCCTACATATGCTTGTGAAAAATTTATTTTTATGTTAATAACATGTAAATGGACCCCTTTAATTGTTTCCGTAATAAAAATGAATATTTTTTTTTTCAAAAAATTATTCGAATCGAGATTTTCATTAAATCGGAATAATTGGAAAACGGTAAGAGTTAGAGGTAAACTTTAAATGGGAAAAAGATGGGTCTCGTCGGGTACTATAATGTGCCGTATCCAGTCTGATTGTACGACGTTTCGTTTTTTCCCAAATCGGCCAAACGTGATTTTTATATTTTCTTCATTTGTGTAGTAACGGAAAGAGATATCTCAATCGGTACTGTATCTGCGTCGTCTTAAGGTCGATCGAAAACCTCCGATAAAGTTCAAATAAGGTAGATACTCGATAAAATGTAATTTTTGTCACAAAATCTAGCATTTTTCTTTAGATTTCAGCACGAAATAGGAAATTTCGTAGGGGGATGATCTTTTTTATTTCGAATATTATCAGGCTCTAGAGTCTAAACCGCACGACACGAGATCAAAGAAAACTGTTTGCACATTCCTATCTTGGGTTTTCATAAACTATCGAATGATAGTAACTTTGAATTTAACCGGAGGTTTAAAAGTTCCGGTTAAGTTTATCCTCAGGTTAAATTCGAAGATACTGTCATTCGATAGTTTATGAAAACTTAAGATAGGATTATGCAAACCGTTTTCTTTGATCTTGTGCGGTTTAGATTTTAGAGTCTGTCAAAGTGTCAAAATATCCGACTTCCAACTGTCAATATTTGGTAAACAGCTAAAGATAGGTATAGGATATTATACACAAAATGTGTTTAGATTTTTGTAGAGAGTCCAAAAATTTAGTAATATACAGGGTGTTCCATTCAAAAAAATAACAAAGTAACCCCTAGCACTTTTATTTGATGTTCAATTGTTTTTTGCTGAACATATCCGAATTCTCGGAAGAAAATTACATAAGATGGCTATTTCACTTTTTTTTTATAAAAGTACTGGGAATGTCAAAAAATCGCCTGTCAAGTTTTCATTGGATAACCTTGTACAAAAATATTTCGAAATTTCGGGATTTTTTGGGAAAATTTGTGGTTTTCACCTTGTGTGTGATTTAAAAAAAATTATTTGTACATGGGTGACATGTACGTGGATCCCTCTAACCGTTTCTGTAATAAAAGCGAAAAAAATTTGCAAAAATAATTTCCGAAAAATTTATTTTGATGTGGGTACTCTAGAGAGGGGTATTTGGGGGCGCGGAGTTCGAATTTTTGATCTAAAAAATCGCACGAGTTTGTTGTACCGATATATTTCGAAAATAGGGGATTTTTCGGGAAAATTTGTGGTATTAACACCCTGTATGTGATTTAAAAAAAATTATTTGTACGTGGGTGACATGTACGTAGACCCCTCTAAGCGTTTCTTTAATAAAAGCAAAAAGAAATCAAAAATAATTTTCGAAAAAAATGTATTTTGATGTGGGGTATTTGGGAGCGCGGAATTTGAATTTTTAGTCTGAAAAATTGCACGAGTACGTATATGTAACATGCGCTCGCTCCACGCTCAATATGTGCTACATGCTGTTTAGTAATCGACCAATCAAGCAGGCTGCGTTTGGGCCACTTCCGTAAAAAATTTCCTGAATCGCTTTAGGGCGATGTCGCCCGTCCCTTAAGATGTACTATGTCGCGATTTTTCATTAGCAGTTGCGACTGTTAATACGATTTTTCATTTATTGCGAATTTAGATTTTTTAAGGCGTTATAGTTATTATTGCATACAACGCGCGATGAGCTGCTTATAGTTCGAATAAAGCGTTTTCCATATTCATTGCCATCACATTAAAACTTTATAGAAAAAAAAAAACGACCGCCCCTAAAAATAGGCCGCCTCGCCGCCTCACCCCTGGGGACGGGGCTATACCTGCCCATTAATTGAGTGGTTTTTTAGCGACAAAACTATGACAGGTCCATCAGAAAGGTGTCTGGTATAACTATTATTGTGGGTTTGACAAACGTCATTAGTATTTTTTCTCGTAAAATAGTCATGACGAATACCATTCGAGAAAAAAGTGTGTAGACAAAATTATTCTCAACGTTTTATTCAAGTGTGTTTGCTTTTCGGCAATTCAGCTCATGACATTTTTGACAAAATCACTCGCCTGACGGCTCGTGATTACCAAAGATCTCAATCGCGAAATTGCCAAGCACCAAACTTTCATACCTTTCGAAAATTTTGCCTACAAAATTTTTTCTCTTGCGATATTATATGATGTATATGAAAATGATTTTTTCTACTTGCGTGCGGAAAAGTTCACTTTTCCGCACTCAATTTAGTTTAGAAAGTGCCACTTTTCCGCACTAGTGCGGAAAAGTACTTTTCCGCACTACTTTTCCGCACTAAATATCAAAAAAAGTATACAAATTTGTCACACAGTAACTTCTATATTGATAATACCAAATTTAGGGGAACACGTCATGTTCGTTATAACAAAGCGGAAAAATAATTATAATTATTAAAGAATTATTATACAAAAGAAATATAGCTACAAATTTGGGACACCCAGTATCATAAATATCAATAACTGCTATTAAATTGTTATTGTTTTATGCTTTTTAAATAAAATCTTGTCTAAAAAATCTATGTTTCTCAAGCGAATAAAAATAACTAAAACTATTCTATTTGCCCAAATAAAACAAAATAGACGGTTCAATTGTTGATTTAGGTGCTTGTAGAAAAAATTTTGTTCCTAACTCATGCGGAAAGTCTCTTTTCCACACTCGACTGCTTGCCGAACTCCGCTGCGCGTCGTTCGGCAAACTGCAATCGCGTGCGGAAAAGTATGACTTTCCGCACTAGTTAGGAAAATAACTATTGAACCATGCATTATTTGGTGAATACTATGTTGAAAGTTAAACCCATCTAAGCGTGGGTTGCGTACCAAAAGTTTTAGTCCATTTTGCCCAAGTTTCCAAACTCCAACATAGTTCAGATCAGCGGAGCTTAACCCTTATCATAAGGTTTCTGCCAAGGTTAGCATAGTGAGTGCAGATATTTGGTTTCTAAAGTCTTGTAAAAAAATTAATGATTTTCCAAATTTTATTAAAATTATTTTTCCTAAACCTGCTACTGTAAGGTATATTAGGAATTGAGTCTTAATTTTTTACACATTTTTTCTCAACTTTTGCCCTCGATTTCGACACTCTTTTTGATTTCTTTTTTTTCCTGTTTTTCAATTTTTTTTCCGCTGAAACTCGCGTTACTCCAACCTTTTTGTATATTTATCTTTCTTCTTTATTTCTTTTTATAATACTTGTATCAACTTTCCGAACAATTTTTTCTTTTCTTTTTATTAATTTTTCTTCTTATTTCGTTTTATAATACCTGTATTACCTTTCCGAACGTTTTCTTCAATTTATTCCCATATTTTCAAATATGTTTGTTATTTTTTCATAAAGCATTTTTTCTTCCCATTTTTGCCTTCTTTAACCTCGTAGTTGAACTCCATCGCATTTTTCGTAGAAAACCGCGTTTCTCCAATGTTTATTATTTGTTTGCTTATTTCTAGTATTATACTTTCATTAACTTTCCGAACAATTTTTACGTTTTTTTTTTTAATTTTTTTCCATTTTTTAGAAAAATTTTGGGTATCCGAAGAGGTGGCAAGGTGAGTGGTATAGTCCCCCCTGTCAGATTTTCGGTTCGAGACTGCGTTGCAGAGTTAACAGTAAAAAGGAGTAGTTTTTCCCCAAAATCCCGCCTTAAATTAGAGCCCATCCCTCTCCATATGGTTAAAGGTTGTCCCCCATGAGGTGCACCTACCATAAAAATTTCGACTCTGTAGTTCTCATGAAATTATTTTTCTTCTTCCCTCTTAATTAGAGGGGCGTTTCACTTTAATAAGTGTTTAATTTTTTCTGACTTTACCCTCGTTAAAGAAGTTTCACTTTAAAAAGTCACACTTAGATTAACAAGTATTGATCATGAAAAATGGTACGAGTTACAGAGAAATTGTTTTTAATAATTGATGCAAAATACACCAAGAAAATGCGATCCATCAATAAGAGACTTAAAAAACTCAGGTAAATGAAACCTAAGCCTAATGGTTCTCAGGAAGTCGTAAACATTGTGAAATACCTATCCTCTAGACCTTTTGATAAAATTGAATTGGATCTTTTAAACAAAGGTCTGAATTTTGCACCAAAGGATAACTTACTTGAAATTTTAGGTGATATAGCTCTATTCGACATCTTCCTGACTCTATTAAAGGATATGCTAGAGGAGCATGAGAAATCATATCTCAAAAAATGTAATTAATAATAATGGTAATTCTCGACCTGGAAAAGGCAAAAGTATAATCAAAAGATTAAAGGATGTTTTCTATCTAACAGCTGACATCAGGGATGGACATATGGGGGGATGGGGGGTTGGGAGAATTAAGCCTGCGCAAAACATGTATGTATATGATATAGGTAATATGTACTGTTTTCAGGAAAATATAATGGCCTTTAATTTAATAATAATATATTAATTCTAATTCAGTTGGGAAAATTGTATACCTTACCCTCGTATGTTTTAAGCATCAAATCAAACTAGATGAAACTAGAGACTCCGCCGCTGATGTAAACTTTTATAGTTTTTATAGGAAAGAATACTTTGTCGTTCTTGATGTCCGAATATAGTTCATAGAAGATAATTTCAAAGATGTTGCCAAAACTATCTCGGCTATTGCCTAACGTATTCACGTTTCCTTTGGATAAAAATCAGTTATCTATACAAAACGTACAGGCAATAATGGCATATTTTCACCTAATGAAAAATCAGATGATGCCAATCAGGTTTAAGCTATGGAACTAGCAGTCCAATATAAATAAACTTTGAAACAATCTTTTATGTTATGTCAACTGATTGCTAACGTTGAATATTCGGTAGCAACAAATAAAAGAAGTTTTAGAAAAATTTGACCAGCACTTAAGATGTAAGGTTGAAAAAGAAATATTAGATAACGTGGTACATATCCTATTGTCACCTAATGGACACAACTTAAAAATAAAAGAATAAAGTTGGCTTAATTTTGTGCCTAGCTAGTGTTTACTTTACGTAGCTACTTTTTTTTAATAATTGTCTTTTCTGTTTGTCATTTTTCATAAGATTAAATTAAAATGTCTGTTAAAGGCATAACACATGTGTTTTCTAAACTGCTGTGTTCTAAAATCACTCAAACAGCAAAAGCAAAAAATACTTTTTTGGTTGGGAAATTCAGGTTTTAAAGTTGGGAAATTTTAGTTGCTTCCTCAAAAAAAAAAAAAAATCTTTCGGGACGTCCCTGGCTGACAAAGTTAATAAGGTAGGTATATTAGGCAAAAGCTAATATTACATTATATACCTAAGATGGCAGCACAAGTAGTTTAAAATACTTTGAAGAAATATAGCAGCATTATTTCAAAGCAAATAAATATAAATTACTTGTGAACAATCCTACTATGTAGAAACTATATTGGATTCCTAAGGTTCATAAAGCTGGAAACGTAATGAGTCCCATCCCATAGTCTCGGCAATAGGATAAACAACTTATAATATATATCCATGTGGCTAGCAAACCAGTTTGAGAATTTGCCTATAAAACAAGATAATTCAGAAGTACTAAATTCCTTAGATTTCATAAACAAAATTGAAGATACGAAACTTAATGAAGGTGAAAATTTGATCTCTATTGATGTCCGCTCATTATTCCCTAGTGTACCAATCCGACATACCTTTGCAAATTACTTGAGAGGAACAGTTTTGATAACGAAATCGAACAAAATATTTAACTTTAATCAAACTTTGCATGGATCACTAACCCAAAGTAACCTAAACCAGCAATTTGAATTCACGGCAATGGGCAACTTTTTATCGCCGTTCTTGGCTAATATTTTCTTGAGTAAATTTGATAATTAAATCAGTCATGAGTTCGAATATTTTACGAGGGTATGATATAGTTATGTGGATGACTTTTTCGCGATTTTCGACAAAAAAGACTTTTTAACAAAACCAAACAACTTTTTCCCCACCACCAAATTTAATTGTGAAATCGAGAATACTGACCAACTACCATTTTTGAAAACTTTAGTGATCAGGAACGATAATAACATACTAGTATTTGATATTTATAGAAAAAGTACTGCCACTAACCGATATATTCCTAATGACAACACTGCGACGAACACGAGATAGCCAGCTTTTATTTTTTAGTACAGCATATGGTTAATTTTCCTCTCAGCAGATAAAGATTTAATAACGAAAATAAGCCAGCCAAGAATATAGCGAAAGTTAAGGTTTCAATACTAACTTAATAAATAGACTAATTAATAGACATGTATTTAGGAATGCCATTCGTGATTCGATTTCTTTCTTCTTTTAACCAGGATGAAAATACAAAATACATCTCGATACCATATAATCCTCAGTACACTAGAGGATTCCAAAAAGATTTAAAGGAAGTAGATTAGAAATTAGTCTACCAAACCCAGTTTAACATTCAGAAATTATTAGCTGGTGCAAAGGACAAAATTGAAATATTGGATAAAAGTGAAATTTATGAAATTTGATGTACGGATTGTAACCAAAGATATGTTGGGCAAACTAGAAGAGCTATACAAACGGTATTCAAAGAACACATAGCTCATTTAAAGTAAGGTAGAACAGAAAAGTCAAGTATTGCCGGGCATGCTTTAAATAATAGAATAACAATTAAAAATTTAAAATTAATTCATAACATCTGATAGGAGATTATTAGACGCATACGTAAGTATGAAATTGTGTAAATGTAAGAACAGTTTAAATAGAGATTCGTATTTTATTGGTTGATCGAGCGTGACTAGTAGGATTTCAGGATTGGTTCTTTTTTGGTTTCGTTTGATTAAGCAAACAGTTAATATTAAATAGAGCTAGGTAGATTTTAAGTTTAGTTTTAATCATCTCCTGATGTTGCTAACATGTTTAGCGAAACACGCGTCGAGTGCAAAAATTCTGTTTCGATATTGTGGATAAAACTTGGTTTTAATGCTTTCGATAATTTCAAATTAAATTTTTATTTATTAGTCCTATGTACAGGGTGGCTTGAATTCGTGTCTATGTATGGGGAACTCGAAAACCGTAAGAGATACAGTATCGGTCAAATTAAGGCAAAATTGCGCATTTAGGTGCCTAAGAATATGCCGTTTAGAAAGTTTTAAAATTCCGAGTAATTCCGGAGGTATCCGGAAAAATCCGAAATTTTTAAAAATCGTTTTAGTTCTTCCTGGGCTTATTTAAAAACGGATATCAAATTGAATTGCACTTTTGCATTGTCACTTTTTCCGCTCTAGTCAATGATGGTATCCAGTTTGAAATCCGACGTTTCGTCTTCAAGGGATCATCAATAACTTTCTTTGTTTAAATACGAATTTCAATTTTTTTTATCGTTTTCAGATGGTATTGGCGTTATTAACATGATTATGTGTTTTTATTTTTATTTTTTTCTAATTTTTTTTATTATTTTTTTAATTAAAGAAAAACCCTTTTTTGATATGTCAAGCTTTCGAGTTTATTCTAACTCATCGTCAGGACTTCTGCAAAAATACAAAATAAATAGCAACTAGTGCTAACTATTTTTAGTTTAAGTTCTTACCAAAGTGGGTTTACATAAAGAACGGCTGCTCCAGACAAAATACAGGAGGATTCATCCTCAAACCGCCAAAATTTTAAATAATCTTAATTTATGACATTTCTAGAAACCTCGTGCTACAGCTAACCTACTAAACTAGTTAAACTACTTTCAGGTGAAATAAAGCAAGGTCACTGAACAATTCGATTTGTTTTTAAATAAAGACATACGTTCTTAATCTAGTTTTATTAAATTTTTCATGTGAACAAGGATGGTATTACGTGTGTTAAGTGTAGGGAACGAAGATGGAAGGTCGGAGAAAAGGCAGACACGTTCGCGGCGTTCTTGCTTCATACACCATGCGCACGCAATTGCTACGGTAATACCTATGATCTAAACTCCGTAACAGTTGGAATGTTTTATTTTATATAAAGATTTCGTCATTTTCATTCGAAAATCATTGGAGAGACCGGCCATTACTGGAGCATCCGATGTACGTGGAGGCCATTAGTTGGCTATTAAGGGTTTTAGTTTTGATTATCTTCCCTTTGAGGAGCCTGGTGTTGTTTAGCCCATCATTCATCTGGCGCAGGATGGTCCAGCAACTGCAGGTATCTTTCTTTTTCCAGTTTTAAGATGTAACTGTAAACAGAGCTAAGATTCTGAGTGTCACTTTTCTTATTCATAGTATTATTTTCTTTGTTTATATGTACCATCTCCAAGAATATTCTTTTGTAGTATGGGGTGACTTTATCCAGGATCTCAGCTCCATTCCAATTAATGGCGTGGCCTGATTGGATATGATGTTCCGCTAGTGCACAAGAAGGAATCAGTCTAGTACAGTCACTCTTATGTGAAGTTATACGGCCCTTTAACGACCTAGAAGTTTGGCCTATATACGATAGATTACAATTATGACACGGTATACTATATACAATATTACTGTTTTCTGTTAATGCTAAAGGCGTTTTAGTTTTAGAGTATATAAGTGATAAGGTCTTTACTTGTTTTCTCGCTATTCTCAAAGCTGTAGCACGTGGTTTCTAGAAATGTCATAAATTAAGATTATTTAAAATTTTGGCGGTTTGAGGATGAATCCTCCTATATTTTGTCTGGAGCACCCGTTCTTTATTTAAACCCACTTTGGTAAGAACTTTAACTAAAAATAGTTAGCACTAGTTACTATTTATTTTGTATTTTTGCAGAAGTCCTGACGATGAGTTAGAATAAACTCGAAAGCTTGACATATCAAAAAAGGGTTTTTCTTTATCCCTTAAGGCCAATAACATTGAAGACTGCATCCCCATGATCCTAGTTTAGATTTGTGTACTAACTAGCCAGTCGTGACTACCCATCTCCTTCTATGATGCAAATATTCTGGCGGTCACTGTATAATAATTATTATTACTTTAGAAATCAATGATGTTTTAAAATTTATATTTACACGACAAAGAAATAGTGAAAACTTGTGACATATTTAAGAAAAAAATTTGGTTTATAGTTTTATATTTCACTAACAGGGTGAAAATAATGGTAAAAATCGAAAACAAAATGACTCGTCTACTTAGGCATATGTGAAAATATCAAATAAAGCATTTTATTTATGGTACGCATTCAAAATTTAATGTTACCTACCTATACCACAGCTTAGTAATTGTACTAAGCTGTGCCTATATGCTACGAGTCAACCTACTAACGAAAATAATTATTAATGGAAGGGCTGAAAGATCGCAATAAATACTGAAAACACTCTCAATGAATGTAAGCAATAAATCGATAGAAACTGTTCCAAAAAAATTAACTGGTAAAGGACAACAATTTTACGGAATAGAGAGAAGCAGATAAATCGAATTAAAGAGAGAAAAAACAAGATATCATAGTATTATTAAAACAGAGTTTCATCCACAATACCGAAACGAATTTTTGTACTCGACGCACGTTTCGCTAACCATGTTAGCATCAACAGGAGATGATTAATTTAATCACCTACTGATGATGCTAATATGGTTAGCGAAACGAGCGTCGAGTGCAAAAATTCTGATTCGGTATTGTGGATAAAATTCTGTTTTAGTGCATGTTGCCGAAGGTTCCAAACCCCAACATAGCATTATTGACAAATTTCCCAAGCCAATTAAACGTAAAAAAGTAGAGCTGGGCAACAGGCAACAAAAGTAAACCGGAACTGGACCTCGCTCTGGATGATATCATATAACAATTCTTAAGTTAGA
Organism: Pissodes strobi; assembly: GCA_016904865.1. Taxonomy (NCBI): domain Eukaryota; kingdom Metazoa; phylum Arthropoda; class Insecta; order Coleoptera; family Curculionidae; genus Pissodes; species Pissodes strobi. Next base: position 30,159 of record MU182651.1, on the reverse strand, counting down.
TTTAATGGAATTTAAAAATGTTATTATTTGTATACAAATATTGCAAAAGCTTTGGAGAGGATATGGGAGGGGAAGGGGGTCTATAGCCCCCCCCCCCTCACAGAAACGCCTCTGGGGCAAAGTAAACATAGATTGAAACTCAAATATTTTTATTGTCAAAAATACTTATATACGGTTTCGGTTATATTTTCCCACTTACTATTTTTTCAATAACCCTGTCTTTATTGTTATTCTCTAATTCACTGTGAATGCTGAGCATAATATACCAGAGGGTCTTTCCTCAGACACGATGGTTGATCTCAACCAGGTTTTTATACGTAGAAGAGTACTGAAAGATCTTTCAATTGTTGTTATGGTATTGTAAGAAAGTAGTCAATTAATTTTTCAGGCATGTTTCACTGAATTTGAAATGTACTTTTATAATAAGAGTTATTTTAATAGTTCAGGGGTGGAGCATATGTCTATAACAGCCAAGAGCCGACCTTATAAAAGCAAAAATCGATATGCACAAAAACTCCAACATTAAGAAAAAAACAAGAATCAAATACTCCTAGAAAAGAAATGTTGCCCTAAAGAATAATACAGGGCAAAGCAAAGTGATAACAACACATTCTTATAGGAATAAACCAGAATCACGGAAGTATAAATATCCAAACTACTAAAGCGATGATATTGTGTCATGAATGCAGTGCATTAATGCTTAGAATAAGAGGTCATCCTATTTCATAAAAAAATATATGGAACCTTGCCAATAAAAATAATTAGTCTTCAATCCCAGATAGAATATTATGATTCATATCAGATTACATGGATAAGGCTAGAAGTGTGAGAAACGCACTGTATATAGAAACGATATTTCACGACGTATTTAAAATAATTTAAATGCTCCTCTAAAGGCAATATCTGTATACGGAACTTAATTCCCCCGGCAATAATCTATGTTTGCTAATATTTCATATTTAATATGATACCCTTCTGAAGGGGCACACAATTGTACATGTAATACTTATCTTGCCTCCCTTTCCTAACATATATTCTGAATAAATATTGCTGTATGTATGCCTTTAGGTCAGATATAACAGAAGTTGCAGTTATTCATTGTGATACATTGTTAAAGCTTAATCCAAATCTTGTTTTATATGTTTGCTTAAAGTATTAATTTTTCGCCCTATCTATATAATAATTATTACTTCTGAAGGTAATATATATGAAATGTTTGCATTGTTAGACCTTTACAACCGTGGCACACAATAACTAAACGAATAGTGGCCTAAATGCCATTATATAGAATAAACAGGTAGTTTTTGATGTAACGTATCTGCTATCTAAACATACGCGTTCCTCATTTTTAAAACCTTTGATGTTTTTACCTGAGTGAACTTAATACAGTTTTGCATTTACGTTTTTTAAAAAACGGTCTATTATAGTGACATAACAATGTCCAAATGCTGGCATACAACCATATCATTATGTGTAACTAAGCGAAACCAAAAGGATCGGTAAATAAAAAAAATACAATCTATTTAGTTATTACCTATGTATAAAGCGAAATGACGGGTGACGGCAATAGCAAATTACGAAATAGGTAATTTCTAGCTTATATTGAAGAAATTTATATTGCCCAGCATTATCTAAATCAGAGAGATTGCATATGTTTAGTTTGGACTTGCTCAATCCATATGTTATGAAATGAGCTAACAAACGCTAATACACGTTTTTGGCGTCAGATTTAATATCATAAGCTGAATAAATTTGGGTTATCAATATTAAGAAACTCTTGGGTTGGTTGGCAACGTTCTTGGATTTCAATGAATTGACATTAAGTTCTATTTCGTTAGTAAATATCGTTTTATAATATTCAAGGCTAATTTACACGATATATTAATTCTATTTAGAAATATAAAATCTATTTTTTTTGTGACATATATATATATTTCTTTTAAGTACAAATGCCTAAAAATGTTGTAAGGACTAGATACAACACAAAAATAACACAAGTAATAGAAGTTTATAGTAAAATATGATAAAAGTATAATACATAACGGTGATATGACAAGTAACAAAAATATATACCAAAATTTATAGATAATAAAACTAAAGTAAGAGGGAAATAAATAGAATGTTTTTCTGTTAATAATTTTTGTAACATGTATAGGCCATTTTTATTATAAAATTGTTCCTTCTATGGATATATGTGCATATCAAATGCTTCTGACAGCATGCATATATGGGGTAATTTATATTTTCTGTATTTGTTAAAGCATGCGAGCAAAATATTAAGGATTGGACTTTACATCTAGAAAGGTCTCTGGGGTCATTTTCGTCTACTTTTTGCTAAACTCGAAAAGAGTTTAAGGTAAGTTTATACTTTGATAGCTATAAGAAATCAATGCAAATTCAGTATTTTCTAGGTTAATGGAAATTATGAAGCCATTGGAAGTTATAATATTTTAGTGAAGTATATTTATCCATTTGGAATATATATAGTATATCAAATCAGATATACTGTCAAATTGGCATCATCTGCCACCTGTTCACATAATTTACACACATATAGGGTTATAAAACGAATCAACACTCATGTGATATACAGTCTTTTACAGTTAAGTTTTCTGCGCTTTTTTTTCTCAAAGTTATAGATAAGTGGTCGCAGGAATGAATATATACGTTTGATATTCGCTTCCACGGGTTTTAATGAAATGAAATGAAATTTATATACTTTCATACGGCTTGAATTGCAAGGATCAAAATGGTCCATAAACAATACTTAAAATGAGATAAAATAATAAGATAAGATAATAAAGAGATTAAAAACGTACAGTAGGGAAAGTAAAATAAAATATATCAAATTAAAATAGAGTAAAATATGAAATACACACACAAAAATGAACTTGATATACAAGCTAGGTGAAGATGACAATAATGGTATGTTTATAAACCTAGATTCAATGATTCAGTTCAAATTCAATCTCCAATTTCACAGGAGAATTATTTGAAATTAAACGCATTTATTTAAATGATGCTTTTCAGATATCTTTAAAATCTAAAATTATGTGAATTGTATTTATTATGTTCCGGCAAAGGGATATAATATCTATATACCAAGGCAGGTAAAAATATGGCATCGGCTTAGTCGGCGGTGGTAAACTCGTCGCCAAGATTACCTGCTCCACTAATCCGCATGTAAATTGGTCGCCAGAATTTAAGGGTTCATTTAATCCCTATTGGTAAATTGGTCGCCGGTTTTTATGTCGGAACCAGAAAGAAAAACAAATGGTGCACTTTACTTTGACTTGTTTATTATTCAAAAGCAACATTTATATAATAGTACCTAAACATTCAATATACCAAGAACATTATTGAATAATATAGTCTACATTGACTAGCTCATTATTTTGAAGAAACATCGATCTATATGTGTATATTGTATATGATACGCAGTTTTGAAAAGACATTTTATGTACATTATAAATAGAAATGAATTGAAATAATAGAAATAATTTATAAATAATACACTTTACATTGACTAGGTTATTATTTCGAAGGAACATCTATAAGTATATATGTACAAGTACATAATAGAACACATTAAAAATACAAAGTACATTTTTAGTACACAATTTTTAAAAGGCGCATGCTATGTACATTATAGTTAAGATGTACATTTTACGTAATGCAGTCGATTTATTTCTCAGCATTTATATCTTCTGACCAAATTTTCAAGTGATGCTAACTTAGCTTTAACATTTTTGTCTTTGAAATTGGTACTAACATCAAAACTTTGTATTTTTACATACATTCTTTCAACTTTTCAAGGACGACATATATGGAGGGATGTGTTGCGTAAAAGGAAGAATTAAATTTTGCATGAAACGATTCGCAACAATTAGTCGTTCTTGTAACCGAGGCACCTTCTTCCGCCTACATAGTAGGAGGAAAGGTTGCGTTTTCGACGATATAGGTATGTCTCTAACAAATAGTCACAAAATTTATCCAAAAGTTCACTTTCTGGTTTGTACGACATTAAATCGAAGATGAAACAGACCTCCACTTCATTTGGATTCAAATAAGTCAGCCCGAGAGATTCCTATTTCGGTCTTTGATTCATAATCAGAACTTAATCCGATTGACTTAATCTTTCGATACCGTGCTTGATACAAATGGAATCGGCAACCGCTTACTTTTACATCTGGCCAAACCCACCTTAATGCTAGGTGGATGGCCTTTTCAAAATCAACGAACACTTGTCGTGGATCAAAAGTAAGACCATACTTTTCATAAATCTTGCATTTTAGTTGTCTTACTTGGTAGCAAACAAAAAACTAATGGAACATAATGGCCATGGATTTTGGAGTCCGTGAATAGTAAACAACTGTAAGAAGAGCTTTGCGCAGAATGAGAACGTTCCGTCCATATACAGTAGGTATATCCATATCGGTCAAAACACGTATGTTGCTTTCACATGCAAACACAATGATATTTTTTTCCATATTGTTAATAAACAAAAATTGTTTACCTTTATTGGTTAACAGCGTTTCGCCGTATGCGCTGCTGAGAACTCCATGCACTTCTTTTATGTTCTTAGGAATCGGACCTGGAAGGATTTTGCGGCGACTGTTATAGATATTTCTTCTAATGCAGTTAACATCAGTAGTTGTAAGAGACGGTGGCAAATTTGTTATAAAGCTCTACAAATAATTTTTGAAGGCCTTTCACTGATATGTTCTCTTGCCTTCCTCTTGCATGCACTTGAAATAGCTTTTCTGCTCACTTCCTTTTCGAATGCTCCGTGATCAGGTTCTACGTTCCAATAGTGTAAAGCCTTGCTTTACAATGCAGCTTCCTTTCGCAACACCTCCATGATGTTTCTCCACTTTTCAAGACCTTGTCTTTGGAAAACGTAAAATTTTCGCACAAAATTAAACTTCTCCCACGTTCACTTTCAATAACTAACACCGACATTTTTCACTATGAGTCATTTCGCTCGAAGGTAGAAATAGCATTGAATGAAAGCAAATTGACAAGAAACTTAAAACAAATAGATTTCAGATTTGAGGTATATATGCCCAATAACCATTAACCTATTGTTCCGTACCTACCGATGCAGGTAGGTACTCAAGAAAAAGCCGGCGACGAATTTACATGTCATTAGCAGCAACTCTTTTCGAAATGCAGGTAAAGGGATTATCTTGGCGACCAATTTACATCCGTCCAGCTTAGTCGATTTATGGAGACTAATGTAAATTGGGGTATATAAAGGTTGTTGCTGTTGTTAGTTGTGTGTTTGTTTATATCATTTACTAGTCGAAACCTATATAATTTTTTTTATTACACATGCATCATAATCAACGATTATCGCACGCTAGAGAGTGCTTAAAATGATGTTTATCAGGCGCCTACTTTTTTAAAGGCTGCTATAGAAACATTTGATCTACCTTTTTTACCTAGATATTTACCTGCCGTTTAAATTACTATATGTCAAAATGAAGGAACACATTTAAACACAACATTGCTTTATTCTAAATTGTAACTACGTAACTCAAAAAAGCAAAACATTTTTGAGAATATGATGCATTCGTAATAAAAAATAGCGTATGATATACGTGTATAAAAGGCCTTTAAAGCCCTTGCGACTTACAAAACACTCCGCTGCGCGTCGTGTTCTAAAATATGTCACGCGTGCTTTAAAGGCCCTCTTATACACTATATCATGATATACCATAATGCACATGAACACTAGGTTTACATAGTATAATCGCCATATAATTCTGAAATCCTTCAATCGAAATACAGACCTTGACTGACAAATAATGTACCGTTTACCCCAACACCATTCCCCTGCAAACCAAACCATATATACACAAGACAGCCAAAATAATAATTTTTCAACGTTTGTAAACTTAAAGATTTTCTAACTTGGGTTTAAATGGGGGTAAAGGTTTAATATATCCCCGTAGAGAAACTATTTCTGAAGAATTTCATATGTAACAAAGTGGATCGAATCAGGCAACATAAGACTCTCCATGCGATATACAATTAATGAAGTTCTCTGAAGACTTGTGCCAGTAACACTTAGTGCTCGCGAAAGCTGAAAAATTAAAAGTTCAAAAACCTAAACTTAATGAATGGATTATGCTTTCCCTGAATCACACTATATCTATAGGCAAGTGAGATAAAAATAATGAAAAAAATGCCTTTGCGTGGGAGCTAGCATATTAGAACTGACGACTAAATGTGAAGTAAAAATGCAAGACATTTTTATATCTAATTTTCAACATACCAAACGGAATTTCTAAAATATTTTCTGACTAAAATAGATTTTTCTCACCCAGTATATATATTGACAACATAATAACATAATTTATACGGAGTAGCGTCCGCATCGGCTCCGTAAAAATAGGCCGGTTTTTGTCATCTGAAAATTTCTAATTGCGTGTGTTTGGTGTCGTCGTGTTTATTAAAAAAAATGTGTTTGTATTCATGTGAAAATCTGTGAAGTTTCTATGAAAATTCAACTAAAAATTAGAAAAACCTAAACAAATAAAAGGTTTATTAAATTCTCGTCGACATTTCTTATCAGTGGTTCCAGCTCGGAATTTGTTTTTTCGTGCAAAGGATTATTTTAAACAGATCTGTATTAAACCAATTTTTGAATATTTTCGTGAGGGGTGATGATGGATAATATAATTTAAATCTTATCAGCATACACTTTTCGAATGGATCCGGAGGCTGTCTCCTGCAGAATCTGTACCCAGAAAATCAGTCATGAACCAAGTGTAGGATGCACGGGAGTCTGTAAGGGGTTTTGTCATGTGAAGTGTTTATCTCTAAGCAGTAAAGAATACAATGCTGTTAAGAACATACCAGGATATAAATGGTTCTGCGAAAGCTGCCTGGCTTTTGTTGAGTTTTGCATGGATATGAAGCGAGAATTTCAGGCCTTTAAACAGTCTATTGTACAAGAATTGGAAGGAATGAAAAAGATTGTGGATACAACAGGCGTATCGTCCGTGCAGAAGCGCGAACATGTGTCATATGCTGATATTGCAAAAAATCGAGGAGAAGTTATAGTTATCAAACCGAAAAATAAGCAGGATAGCAGCAAAACCAAAGAATTTGTAACAAAGAAATTGAATCCGTTAACTATGGAAGTGGGCATAACTGGTGTTAGGGCTGTCAGGGATGGTGGAATACTAATTAAGTGCAAAACCAAGGAAGAAATAGAAAAGGTGAAAAAAGAGGCCCAAAGAAACTTAGGAAGAAATTATCAAGTAAATGTACCTTCCCTGAAGAATCCTTGCTTCAAGATCTGTGATATTGATGAGAATCTAACGGAGGATGAGCTTGTCAGCTCCTTAAAAGGTCAAAACACCTTCATCTGTCACGATAATATGCAGTTAAAAATCATGGCCTTCAAAAAGATGAAGACTCGCTATATGGCAATAGTTGAATGTGATCCCACAACCTGGAAGTCTGTTATGGAAGAAGGAAAGCTGAGTATTGGATGGTCAGCATCATGCAGGGTATTCGATTATGTCAGATTGTTTAGATGTTTCCAATGTGCAGGTTTTGGTCACAGGGCCTCTGAATGTGAAGTGGATGTGTGTATAAAGTGCGGCGCAAATGATCATGTCAAAAGTGAATGCAATTCTGACATAGTAAAGTGCGTAAATTGTATCGACTCAAATAAAAAATTAAAGTTGTCTCTTGATGTTTGTCACTCTGCCTTTGATGTTGAGAAATGTAAAGTCTTACAAAAGCGATTAAATGCTGAGAAGCAAAAAGTTAAATTTAATGAAGAATAGCAATTAAAACAGCAAGGGCAGGGTGATATTGATAAGTATAATTCCGTAAAAATATATCACCAGAATGTACAATCTTTAAATAATAAGCAGGATATCTTGGGGGTGAATCTAATACAATGTCGCGCTGATATTGTGTGCATTTCGGAGCACTGGATGACGGAAGATCAGCTCAATTTGGTAAGTCTGGATGATTTTGAACTAGTTAGTAACTTCTGCAGATCGGAGAGCAGGGGTGGCGGAGTTGCAATATTCTGTAGAAGTGACCCTTGTATCTCAACCAACAAATGTAATTTATATAGGTTCAGCTGTACTGACAAACTCTTTGAAGCTTGTGGTGTGACCATCACCTTACATGATGGTGATACCCTTAAAATATATTGTATCTATCGCTCTCCATCTGCTAATGTTAATATTTTTTTGGTTGAACTCTCTAAATTTCTAGAGGCTAACATAAAAAGTAATAAAAACGAGCACGTCATCATGTGTGGTGATCTAAACATAGACTTTCTTGGTAAATCCTTTGAACGAAATGAACTTATCGACTTACTTGCTGCCTATGGAATTGTATGCCATGTTGATTCACCTACAAGATGTACAGCTGATTCGAGTACAGCCATAGACTATATTTGTTCTAACCTTCCCAATATTGAGCGGAAAGTTCTAATTGATTTTAACGGACTATCCGATCATTCATCGCAAACGCTAGAAATTAGAGATACTTCCCTTGCTGAGAAAATCTCACGGTTTGCCTATAAACGTTTTTTTAACGAGGAAAACTATAACACACTGTATTTTTTCTTAAGAAATGAGACATGGCTACCAGTTTATGAAGCACAAGATGTGAACGTTGCCTTTAAAGTATTTGGTGAACTTTTAATTCATTATATTAATATAGCTTTTCCTCTAAAAAAAGTTTGGTTAAATAAAATTACGCAAAAGTTGGCACAACAAAATAGGTTTTCCATAAAACTTTCAAATATCAATAATTGCTTCACCCTTTCCATATTCAAAAGGTACTTCCCATGTTTTCTGACGATTATCATAGAAGATTTATTTACTCAAACTGGTGTATACAACAATTTAATTAAAATCCAAATTTAATTAAAAATATTTAATATACGGACTAAGGTGACTTCATAAGAGAGAACGTTATAAATTCTCTTAATCTGCATATTTGGCATGAAGAAAATCAGTATGGAATAATATAGACGAGGTACCAAAAAATATTTCTGATAATTCCTTAATTACGCCTTTTCTCTCAGAAGAACGATTAACTGCACTGTGCTTGCAATTTTTGCTACAAAATTTAAATAAGCTCTTAGAAAATTTATCATTCCAATTTAAAACTCAGAGGTGGTTTATGCGTTAAGGTGCTTCATCACTTTTTAGCAATTTAGTGCATCACTATTTCACAGCTATTTTTGGTAATCGTTGGATGAGTCAAGGCGGACCTGTTTTATGTCCATCCATGGATCAGATCCGTTAGATTTTCTAACGCCAGGAAACACATTGGGTACCGAGCTCCGCAGATGGGAACAGTATCCAGAGAGGGTCTTACCTGCGCCTTATAGAGCAAGAAGTGCTGATGAAGTGTGTACAACTTTTTTGCTCTATTGAGTGCTCCTAACTTTTGTGCTGCTGCCTTGGCAATTTGATGACATGATTATGCCAAGACATGATATTTTCTCGGCTAATGCCCAGCAAGCTTATGGATGAGGCCAGAGTCAGTGTTGGTCCTGTCATTAATAAGTCAGATCCTGCGGTGTTTGAGAAAACAGCTCCTTGAGACTTTTCTGCGTTAAACTGGACATTGTTTTCCTCACCCCATTTGACGATGGCGTTCATATCCTCATTGATGGAAGGAATCTGATTTTCTCGCATTCATTGGGAACGAGCAGCGGTCATTGGAGTCCGCGGCAATATGAATATATAAGAGTGCTGCCGTCTGCAAAGCTGTAAATAGAATTTTCTGTCCTGTCTAAAAGATAGTTTATATAGAGCAGGAACAGTGTGGATGATAATATACACCAGCGGTATTGATTTTAAATTCCTCCGAAAAATATCCATCAATATCAACTCAGATGCTTCGATCCCTTAAGAAATTAAAAAGACATAGAAGCAGTGCTGGTTGTCCGTATGTAAACAATTTGCTTAACAATCTGCCATGCCACACCATATCAAATTCTTTGGATATTTCGAGATATACTGCACAAAATTCGCCGTAGCTCTCGATGGCTTTAGTCAACAGGTGGGTCACCTAACACAGGGGATCTACCGTTGATCTGTGCCTGACTGGCGATCGCTTATGATGTCTGCCGATTCGAGATATTTTCAGAGTTTTCCGTTGATCAGTTTCTCAGTAACTTTGGACATGATGGGAATTAACCCATTTGAACCGCTAGTCCTTTTAAAAGGACGATAAATGTGGTCTATGTTATCGGCCCCTGGACGAATTTTTACTTCTAGCACATAGATGGCGATAGTAGTTCTTAAATTAGAAAACTGTTCATCACTACTTTCATGCGTTAAAGGTTATATTTAAGGTGTTTTGTTAGTTTGAGACACATTGGAACTTGTGAAAAAAAATCGTTGTAAAAATGAGTGACTCTAATCAAAAAATGTAAGTTTGCGTTTACAATCTGAAATTTAGCATAGGTTTCTGGTCTTTTACATTGAAAGTAAACATTGTTTTCCTATAATATTCTACGGTGACGTCAAAAGTATGTTTACGTTTGATGTTATGCCTCCCTAAACTATGCCTTTTAAACGGACTATAGCTACTAGCTACTTTGTTTTGTAGCTTACTTTTTATAGGGTAATAAAATAAACGAAACATGTTATTTTGTTTTAGGTGGTGAAAAAAAAACTCACGCTAAACGAACTCCTACATGAAATTGAAGACATTGATAATGTTGCCGATATTCCCAATGAAATTATCCTCCCGACACCGGATAATGCCAACGAGTATAACACGGATGGAGATTCCGGAGACGAAAATGACGTCGTCATAAATAACTTACCAGGATCTCAGTTGCGGGGAAACGCAGAAGTTTCTATGGGTAGAAATCAAGCAGATACGAGAAACAATTTAGAAGATGTCATAGGAGAAGATGCCATGGTAGATGATTGGGATAGCGAAGACGACTTGCCGTTATCTAGGTTTGTTCAAAGGAAAATTTAAAAAACTAAGGCGTTTCACTATTTTCTTGGAAAAGACTTGGAAGAACATTTTCCCGTTTGGAATTCTGTTTCCCATACAAAAAACATTCGCTCCCCTGCAAAAAATCGACCACCTGATGTAACAGTTGACGACATATATTGCTTTATTGGAGTCCTACTTTTGAGTGCAATGTATCTAGTAAGAAAATGTACCGGGTGTTTCACTATAAATGGACCCCCCCTTTAACTTTCTCAATTGACGTTTTAGAAAAAAACGTTCAATACAAAAAATAAAGGGGATGAAGTGAAGTTTTTTATGGCATAGCACTGTTGTATACAAGGTGTCCCATAAATGCGGGATTAAAAAGTTATATTTTTTTAAATGGAACAACCTATATATTATTGCATATTTGGATTTTGCGAAGAATTCTAGACATATTTCATAAATAATGTCCTATACTTATCTGTTGCTATTTTTGAAATATTGTCACATAGACGCTTCTACCGCTTGTTGCCTATGGTACTGATTTCATTGCAGTAGATGGGCTTGTGCTCTTTCAGAAGACGGAGCTCAGATGTAGGTAGTTGGGAGAGATGGATAGAAACACTCGGTGTAAAAAAGGCTCGGTTTATTAACTTCAGGTTGAGTATGGAAGGTTGTAAGTATTACCAAAATATTCGGGAATGCATATCTCGTAAGTCCCCTGGGATATTCCTCGCGAAAATGTTAACCACGAACAGCAGTGAGAGAGAGGGAGAGCTAGCCTGAAGGGCTGTTACAATTAGACTGACGGGCGGATAGATTATTTGATATGGCTGAATATTTAGTTACGTAGTTTACTTTTTACTTGTATTTAATTTAAACAGAACTTTGCCTTATGGCGTTATTAATTTTCACTGATTCACTTTTAAGGCGTGCCTGATCAGAGAGGCTTTTCCCTTTCGGTAGTTCGCACTGATAGGTCTTTTTTAAA
>MU182651.1:0-17584 GCA_016904865.1 Pissodes strobi | reverse complement strand
TTAGCCGTTTTGATTTTACAGGCTGTCAAACTTGGCAAATGGTCGATTTTCAACTGTCAATATTTTAAAAACAGTAACAGGTAGGTATAGGACATTATTTATGAAATTGTCTAGAATTCTCCGCAAAATCCAAATATGCAATAATATATAGTGTGTTCCATTTAAAAAAATATAACTTTGTTTAATCCCGCATTTATGGGACACCATGTATACAACAGTGCTATGCCATAATAAACTTCACTTCATCCCCTTTATTTTTTGTATTGAACGTTTTTTTTCTAAAACGTCAATTGAGAAAGTTAAAGGGGGGTCCATTTATAGTGAAACACCCGGTACTGGCAAAATTCCTCAGATAGTAACAACGCACTTATTTCTTCTTCTATTTAGAGGGATCGTTTTCAGTTTTTGATAAGCAATTTTCACTGTGTTGATAACAATAATTTAGAATTTTCGAGGACTAAATAAAAAGTTTTTAGAATTTTCTCCAATTGAAGAGAACTATTCCGTTGTTGCAGCCATGGTGCCTTATTTTGGGCGCCATGGCTGAAAACAATTTATCAAAGGAGAGCCCATACGATGGGGATATAAGTTCTGGGTAGGAACTACTCGTTTGGGATATATAGTATATTTTGAACCTTACCAAGGCTCGACCACAATTTTATCTGAAAAATACAAATATTTGGGTCTCGGTGCATCTGTAGTTTTTAAGCATGCGGACGTCTTGCAATCGACATTGTCACTAATGAAAGAACTCACTTTTCGAAAAAAAAGTGCTACAGGAACAATCAGGGATAACAGGTTGCCAAATTGCCCATTGACTGATGTTAAAGCTTTCAAAAAGAAGTACAGGGGTGACTACCCAATACGCCTTGGTGGACAATGATTTAGTTATTTGCCGGTGGAATGATAACAGTGTTATAACCATTGCTTCTAATGCTTCTTCCGTACTGCCAACAAATAAAGCAAAGAGGTTTTCTCAAAAAGAAAAACAAGATATCAACATTGATCAGCCTAAGCCCATAAAAGGATACAATGAAAATATGGGTGGAGTCGATCGCAGCGATCAAAATATTGGGCAGTGTCGCATTTCAATTAGAGGCAAAAAATGGTACTTTCCATTGGTAAGCCAGTGCATTGATATGTCAAATCAGAATGCTTGGTATTTGCACAGATTTGATGGAGGCAAACTTGATCAACTTGCCTTCAGAAGAGCCGTAGCTGTTGAACTATTAGAAACACATAAGGTCTTCAATAGACGTGGAGCTTCAAGAAGATCAGGCAGTTATAAGGAGCATTCTCGATACGATCGAATTGATCATATGGTAATATACCAAAATATCCAAGCGAAGTGCGCAGTGTGTCATAAAAAAGCAAAAATGTGACATTGGATTGCATCCTAAGGACTGTTTTCGTCAATTTCACACCTTATAAATTTTATATTAATTTTATTTTGTATTAATACTGTCAAATTCAATAAATGTTCATTAAAAATTTTTTTAGACATCTAAAGAAATGTTAAACCCTACGGTTCTTTTAAAAGGATGCCCCTTTTTCAAAAATTAAAATTTAAATATTTTTTTAAAGATTTTCGCCAACTATTTCCATCATAATATACTTCCAAAAACAGTTTAAGCTTGATTTTCCAAAAAAAATATGTCAGGGTTATATGGGCTAAGGTAATTGGACGGTAGTAATTTGAAATAGTTTTTTACCTTTCTTCGGGATTGGTCGCACCTGAGCGTATTTCCAAGTAGAAGGAAAGCATGCAGTCGGTATGGTAGGGAGAAAAGCCTGCATAGTGGAGCTATTAGTTCAGCAGCACATTTATTAAAAACTACAATGATTGCGGGAACGCCATGCAGTCCTGTGGCTTTGTGTCTTTTGAGTATTCGTTTCACTTCGCGTGGGCTCAATGTCAGACCTGGCATTGAAAAATTCACTCTCGGAATAGTCGGGGGAGTCCATCCTTGAGGATCTAAGCTGGAATTTGATGCAAACATTTTAGCAAGAATGTTCGCTCTTTCTTTGGTCATTTTCGCTATCGGGCCATCATCTATGGGAAGTGGTGGGATTGACGTCTTTGAGAAACCTTGATTGACAGCTTTAGCAACTGACAAAAAGGATCTTGATTCGCTAGGACAAGCTTGTTTTTGATCTGCTCGTTATATTTCTACTTGCTCTCGTCAATCGTTCGCTTATTCTGGTCTCTAGTCATGATGAATATATTTCGATTCTCCGCTGTCGGAATTCGGCGCCATTTGCAGGCAAGTAAGTATATTCCTTGCTTCTTCGTAATGTCAGGGATCCTTTCTAATCTGGTTTTGTGAGTGTTTGTCGGTTACACAAAATGCCGATATTTTATTAAAATAATATACGAATTAGCTAAAAAGTTACCACACAAAATGTAAATCACTATGTGCCCCTTTTGCGCTCCAAATTTATAATAGGGCCACCTTACTAGGGATATTTTGACATATGCTTACAGAACTCGATATTCAATAATGAATAGCAGGGATATTCAATAATGAATAGCAGGACAATGTGTCGCGCCATAGGTGTTGATCTGCTGGAAAACATTAAGGGCCACAGTAAATAAAATGCCATCAAAATATGTCTAGATCAACCAATTACCACCGATCCTACAGTATATTCTTGCTTGGAAGAGGTGATTGAGTTAACGGAATGAAACCAACTTACTGAAAGTAAATAGCTTCTGATTTACAGATAACTCCAAAATTAGTACGAGTAATATATGGAAATTCAACACCGACTGAACTTGCGGTCAGTTCAGCCATTTTTGATATCATATTTCCGGAAAAAATATAATCCGTTAGGCTGACTAAGAATGCGAATTAAAATGTTTTCAGGCCTAATCAAGTAGTTAAAAAAAGCGTGTGGACTATGCGCGCATATCTGAAGTGAAAGTTCTTAAACTTAAACGCCCTAGCCTCGGATTTGGTTAAAAAGTGGTTTTTTTTTAAATATACCACTCAATTTAAAGTTTCGCTTATGTCTTGACAAGGTAATAAAGCAAATCCCATATTTATCTTATAAATTAACAAAGATATCCCAATAACAATATTCTCATATTTTTCTTCCGCCAGGCCGTGTCGCTCATCGTCTGTCGTTCTGCGTTCGCCCGCCGATTAACAAAAAGGGTAGGCCTAAATGAAAAAAAAAAAACTATTTTTCATAAAAGTTTCGCTTATGTCTTGACAAGGAATAGAGTAAACCCCATATTTTTATCTTGTAAACTAACAA
This sequence comes from Pissodes strobi, assembly GCA_016904865.1. Taxonomy (NCBI): domain Eukaryota; kingdom Metazoa; phylum Arthropoda; class Insecta; order Coleoptera; family Curculionidae; genus Pissodes; species Pissodes strobi. The sequence goes on along the minus strand of MU182651.1, from coordinate 14,323 downwards.
AGATATCCCAATAATTATACGCCCTAGCCTTATACATATTTTAACGGAAAAGTAGTTTTTTTAAATATAACACTCAATTAACAAAAAGGGAAGGCCTAAATGAAAAAAAACTATTCTTCATAAGAGTTTCGCTTATGTCTTGACAAAGTAATAGAGCAAATCCCATATTTTTATATTGTAAACTAAAAAACATATCGCAATAAAAATATTCTCATATTTTTCTTCCGCCAGGCCGTGTCGCTCAGCTATAGCACCAACATAATCAACTTTGTCAGAAGGTTTATTCTTATTCTAAATAAGTATAAGCTATAATGTGACTAACATCGCCGCGGTGAATGGTTCAGCAAAGGCCCGCTCACCTTGCAACCTAAACTAACCAAATAAATGTATGTACAATCATAAAGGTATGTTATTCAAAGCGATTGGCAATCACTGCATATGGCTCCTTTTACATTAATGTCGTATTTAAAAAGGAATAGAAGTTTATTCATTCTGTTGCTAAGTTAGTTTTATAAAACTAGCAACTATTCAACTGTTTATTGCGTCCTATAGCAGCCATGATAATTAATAGATAGGCAAACAGGGTCTAATAAAGTGAGGGGTTAATAAGGAGATTTGGATGATATAATAGATTAGGGCAAGGGGTACGTTATTTGGGAAACTTGCCGAAGTTTAATTAGTGCATGAGGGTTTCAATCTTGATAGGCTAAGGTTGACACTATTTGATTATCAAATAATTAAACTAGCAATTGAGAGATATCAAATTGCCAATTTAATTTTGATTGTCTCATGTAGCATGAAAAGCATTTCCTCACAATAGTTTAATTTTTTTTCTCCTTCATGGTTAGTCTGATTTTGAAGGTGTATTAAGCGCCAATATTCAAACATTTGTACACCGAACAATACTATTTGAAAGTGAATAATAATATATTTTTGATAAATGGCTATGCTAAACTTTTTATCTCAATGATTTATATAGATGGCGCCTTCAGCCCAGGCGATGATCATGTTTTTAGATTAAATAAGAATCGATTACATATATTCTTAGTATTCTTAGAAACGCATTCAAATCTATGCAATGCATGCATTGCATTTTGCATTGAAATGAGAGGAAATATCGAATTAGGGAATATTGTTCTAAATTTCGAACATTTATATTTGCTTTAATATCATAGTGCTAGACTATCGAGATGTGATTTAGTAACATCAAAAGCCAAAATAATGATGATGTAAACCCAAAATTCACCTCGAAAATCTAATAATGCGGAACTCTGCTGTCGTAATAATTAATTGCATTAAATCCCTCATTGCATAGGCAAGATGTTACCCAAGTGTGGGGTTAAGATGGAAGCAACTAACTTCTATTTTCGTCAACTTGAAATAACTACACATCATAATTTTGATCATGTCGATTATCCCGCTTTAAATTTTTAGAGATATTTAGGTGAATGCGTAAGAAAATAGTTTTTTTTATCATTTTGCAAATGTATGTACATGGTTATCCAACGAGGACTAGACAACGCGATTTTTTTTACGTTTCCTCTACTTTTATAAAAAAACTGAAATAGCCATCTTAAGTAATTTTCTACCGCGAATTCGGATATGTTCAGCAAAAAACAATTGAACATCAAATAAAAGTGCTAGGGGTCACTTTGATATTTTTCTAAATGGAACACCCTATATATTACTACATTTTTGGACTCTCTAGAAAAATCTAAACACATTTTGTGTATAATATCCTATACCTATCTTTAGCTGTTTACCAAATATTGACAGTTGAATGTCTGGCATTTGGCACTTTGACAGGCTCTAAAATCTAAACCGCACGAGATCAAAGAAAACGGTTTGCACATTCCTATCTTGGGTTTTCTTAAGCTATCGAATGATAGTAACTTTGAATTTAACCGAAGGTTTAAAAGTTCCGGTTAATTTTATCCACAGGTTAAATTCGAAGATACTGTAATTTTTTTCCTGATCTTATTTAAAAACGGATTTCAAATTGAACTATACTTTTGCATTGCCACCGTTTCTTCTCTATACAATGGTGGTATCCAGTTTGGAATACGACGTTGCGCCTTCAAGGGGTCATCATTAACTTTCTTTTTTTAAATACGAACTTTGTTTTTTTTATCGTTTTTCAGATGATATTAAAGTGAATATGTGTTTAATTTTTTTTATTCTTTTCTTTAATTTCCATTTTTAATTTTTTTTAATTATCCATTTTACATTGGGGTAAAAACTAACACAAACTAACCCAAACTATTTAAAATTACGTCAAAGCGAAATAAATATTTTCAAAAAAAAAATTAAAAAAAATAATAAAAAAAACATATTCATATTAATAATGCCAATATCATCTGAAAAACGAAAAAGAAATAAAAGATTTAACTAAAAAAAGAAAGTTGATGACCCCTTGAAGACGAAATGTCGGATACCACCATTGGATAGAGCGGACAAAGTCGCAATAAAAAGTGCAATTCAATTTGAAATCCGTTTTTCCCAGGAAAAATAAACCGATTTTATAATATACTATTCGATATAATTATTTATCTATATTTTAGATACCTGCTGCTATCGAGAGATAAAGCCATAGTCTAAGGATAAAGCTTTATTATTCTAATATCATGGCACTGATATTTCAAGTCTGATTTACTGATTCATATTTATTTTCTACAAATATTTTATAGCCAAGCTTTAGTGCTAGAATGATAATAACGCTACAAGAACAAGAAAACTGTATACGAAAAGAGTTCAGAGTGAAGAGTATGTATCGCCTGTACCAACAATAATTAATATGAGGAAGTAATTGCAAGAAAGCACAACGAAAAAATTATCTTTATTATCTTCTTTATTTTATTTCTATCACAAGATATTTTGAGGGAAATAAGAAAATGACAAAACAAAGAAACGAAGAAAGGAATCTTATTATATTCCTTTCCTTTCAAGAAAAACTATCAGAGACTCTGTCAGAGATATAAGGTTGCGAAATAAGTCTATTAAAAAGTAACGGCAACTTTCATATTTTATATAAAACACCCTGTGTTACATTTTTGGGTTCTACTTAACATTATAATACATTGTACCTAAATTCAACTCTTGTCAAGATACAAACAATTAAAGATAGTACCAATAATTGAGTTACCGAATTTGATACTAGTGGTAACACCCATATGGTACTACCTCGTATTATCGATATTGAGACACCCTGAATATGTAGGTCGTACCTAAACATTTTTACATACCTAACACAGAGTGGATCAAGAAACACCCCTCGTAGAATTGGTAGACGTAAACAACGTTAACAGTAAAAAGAAACCAAAAATCAATCTGATTCCCAACAATGGACGGCAAAAAAACTTAAAGATGTAAATGGTAGGCATCAGACTATAACGAAAACTTATGAAATAACAAACTTATAAAATAACTAGGTAACAAAAAATTGTGGCCACGTTAATATTTAGTTGGCCCTCCACGAAGACGAATAACATCTCCGAGGCATGCTGCATACTAAATTATTAATGAACTCTTGGGGTATGTTATGCCACTCCTCTTGTATTGCTTCGGAGAGCTCATATAAAGTTTTTGAAACATCATCTCTAGATCTCACTAATAATTTAAATGAGAAAGCCTCTATAATATTCAAATCCGGAGACTTTGCAGGCCAATCCATACGATTTATGTCATTAGCATGTAAAGCTCCCGTCACAATTTGCGCTCGGTGAGGCCGTGCGTTATGTCAACTAAAAAAAAAATCATGGCTATAATTTCTAGCAAATGGTGCAACAATGGGAAGTAAGACATCGTCTCTATAAACTACAGCATTAACTGTTTGGCTGGTAGTGAAAATGTCAGATTTCCCATTGTATATTACCTCTGCCCAAACTGTGCTGCCTCCTCCGCCAAAGGCTTCTTGAGATGCCATGTTTTCTTCACATACCTTTCATTCGGCTCTCCTTAAACAAGAATTCTACCATCGGAGTGAATAACATTAAATCTTGATTCGTTGCAAAAAAACAGTTTCTCTACTGATTTATTGTCCGATCTCGATGTTGCTGGGTCCATGCTAACCTAGCTGCACGATGACGTGGCAGCAAATTGGGCCACTTCGCTCTACGTCGTGCTCTAAAAAAATGTGTTTGATTTTATACAGTGGCCCGTATAAGTATCGAAACCCTACTTTTATTAATAAATCCCTTTTATATTACGAATGATTTGAGAATTTTTTGAACAAGACATTTTTTAAATGTAAAAATTGGACCTTCAAATTTAATACCTGCTATGATAAAACGTTCTACCTTAAATTGTTTGTTTAAAGTTCTTCTTACAGTTCGATCAGAAGCATGTATTCCAATTGCACGACGAAGATCGTCATTCAATTTTCTGGAGCACTTCGTACATAGTTGGTGCGTGTGACGTATTGAATTTATTTCTGCTCTCTCGCTAATTTATCTTACCCTTCCTCCACCATGCCGATATGTGTCAATTCCCGTAGTTTCATATTTTGTCTTTAGCCGCGAAATTTGACTCTGGTTTACATTATATAAATTGGCGACATCTTGCTGAGCCATGCCTTTTATGAGCATTTTACCTTTCGGTGACAGTTAGTCTTCGCACAGTGTATGAATTAAATAAATGAAATATACAAAATAAACATCAGTCAAGGGTAAATATCACGAAGTAAAATGTAAAAAAACATGTGTATAAAACGGAATATTAAAATGTCAAAGAAGGAAAAAATATCCAAATAAACAACTGTGCATTTCCATAGAGTCCATGGCCTTATTTTCATGACAACAACTATTAGCAAAATATGTTCTCATAATTTTTGTCGTCATTAGTTGGGAGTGTGCGATACACAATTAGAAAGCTCTTAGAGCATAGAGAGTATGACGAGTTCCAAATTCGGTACCTCAATTGTTTGTATCTTGACAAGGGTTGAATTTAGGTACAATGTTTTATAATGTTAAGTAGAACCCAAAAATGTAACAATATACAGGGTGTTTTATATAAAATATAAAATTTGCGTTACTTTTTAATAGAATCGGCAACACTGTATAGCTAAAAATATTTCTAGACGATAGAGCATGTCCTCTTATGTAAGTAACCACATTTTTTCAAAGGTCTGCTTCTGAGTTTGCCAGGAACGTTTAAGGTACCATTAACCGTACAAACCCTGTAGAAATATAAATTTGTAATAAAATCCTACCAGTAGTACCAGTAACCGTTTTATAGACATAAAAATGCTAGAATTTCGTTATAATAATCATTCAGTTCTAAAAAGTCAAATGGATTTAAAAACACTATACAGGGTCCGCCAACGAGGACTGAACAGGGCATTATTTTTGACTTTTCTTGTATTTTTGGAGGAAACAAAAATAGCAGTTCGATGTAACTTTTTTCGTAGAATTTTAAAATGTCGCTTAGAAAACAACTGAACCTCAAACAAAAGAGTTACGGCGTACATTCTTGTTTTTTTTTAATGGAATACCCTGTATATTATTGCATATTTGGATTGCGCGAAGTCTAGACATATTTCATGAATAATATCCTATACCTATCTTTAACGGTTTTTGAAATATTGACAGTTGAAAATCGACCATTTACCAAGTTTGACAGCTTGTAAAATCTAAACGGCTAAATATAGAACAAAACGGTTTGCTCTTTCCTGTGTTGGTTTTTCATAAGCTATCGTATGACACTAAATTTAGATTTAACCCGAGGTTAAAAAATCCCGGATAAATTTAACCCCTGGTTAAATAAAAAGTTAGTGTCATACAACAGCTTATGAAAAACCAATATAGGAAAGTGCAAATCGTTTTGTTCTATCTTTAGCCGTTTAGATTTTACAAGCTGTCAACAACTGGTACATTGTCGAATTTCAACTGTCAATATTTCAAAAACCGTTAGAGATAGGTATTGGACATTATTCATGAAATATGTCTAGACCTTTTCGCACAATCCAAATATGCAATAATATACAGGGTATTCCATTTAAAAAAACAAGAATGTACGCCGTAACTCTTTTGTTTGAGGTTCAGTTGTTTTCTAAGCGACATTTAAAAATTCTACGAAAAAATTTACATCGAACTGCTCCAAAAATACAAGGATAGTCAAAAATAATGCCCTGTTCAGTCCTCGTTGGCGGGCCCTGTACAATATTGTTAAAAGGTTTATGGCTTTACGCCACAAAATTCTTTAAAAATGAGGTTAGGGTGTGATACAAAAAACGTTTCGGTAAAAGAGTCTAATTTAGGTAAATCAAGTAACGAAGTGAAAAAAAATTGCGTTTTATTACACGTTCTCTAGCTCTGAATGTTCGATGCATCAAAATATTCAAAATCATAAAATTTTAGAAATGAAATCTACTGTAAACTTTTTCAGACTCCTGTATGTTGTAATTGTATTTTTTCCTGACAGGGGCATTAGAAATAATAAAAAATATAGGGCAATGAGTTTGATTTGGACTATCACTAATCATTTAGGAATTTTTTTTGTAATGTCATGACAATATTTTCGCAAATACCCTGTATATCCCAAGAAATTGAGAATTTCAAAAAGCACAACAAATCGTAGATTATTCTGGTGTATATAAGAATAAATAAAATATTGTTTTGAAAAAAATGTAGGGTTTTAGTTTACACCCTGTACAAATTTTTTCCGGTCATACCTGACGATCCAGCAGTTAAGGATAAAATCTACATAATATCTTGAGCACAAAAACGCGGCAAACCGCCTTTTAATTTGGCTTACCGTTTTTAAAATAACGAACCTTAATAATACCCCAAAAAATTACGTTATGCACCTCGAGCGTCCAGCAGATTATTTTCAAGAACAGACTGAAAGAAGAATAGTATTCCATACTGAAATTTATCATTTCCTTGAAAAAAAAACATTAAGATTAGTAAATATTTTAAGCATATTGCATTTTTGAAATGGCGCAGTACCAATTATAAAGCAAAGAAATCTCCATTATTTACAAAATTGCAAATTGCACAATTTATTAAAATTCTAGTGCAAATTTATTAAAGTTGCACTAGATAAAACTTTCTTACCGGCAAAGGTATATTATTAAAATATTTGTATTTAATATTAATCATTAATTCTTACTTTACTAATGCGGGTTGTGTTTGTCATATTATAGCTGTTGCTGGAGCAGGTAGGACAGATGAATTGTGAAATATGTGGGTAAGGGATTTGCGTGTTCGAGATGATATTATACCTAATTGTCAATATTCCTACAAGTAAATATATTTTTTCAAGAAAATTTCTTATTATGAAATCTGGCGGATTCAAGTTGTGAAAAGATATATTGTACAGGGTGTCCCAAATTCGAGCCTCATTCAAAACCGAATATTCGCGATTTCATTTTTATTTTTTTATGACTCTATTTGAATAGATATAACAAAATAAATTTCACATTTTCATTGCTACTTTTTCTGTTCTTCAAGATGGTGTTATCAGATTTTCAAGCCGACGTTTCGTCTTTGAGCTGCCATCATCAACTTTGTTTCTTTAAATACGACCCTGGATTTTTTATTTTGGATTTTAAGAGGTCCTAAGGTCCCAAACCTAATGATGTATCGCACTTATTCGAAAAATTCATATTAGTGACATTTTCCATAGGAATTCATGTGTTAGAGAGAGAGACAGAAAATAGATTTTTACTGTCAGTTTACTTTTACGTTGTTAATGCGTAAAAAAAGGTTTTTGTTTTTAATCCTATTAAAAATCTATTTTCTGTCTCTCTCTAACACATGAATTCTTATGGAAAATGTCACTAATATGAATTTTTCGAATAAGTGCGATACATCATTGTTTTTGGGACCTTAGAACCTCTTAAAATCCGTAATGAAGAATCCAGGATCGTATTTAAAAAAACAAAGTTGATAATGACAGCTCAAAGACAAAACGTCGGCTTGAAAATCTGATAAGACCATTTTGAAGAACAGAGAAAGTAGCAATGAAAATGTGAAATTTATTTTGTTATATCTATTCAAATAGAGTCATAAAAAAATTAAAATTATATCCCGAATATTCGTTTTTTTTCCAAAATCTTCGAAAGTATTCGGAATTTTAAAACTTGTAATGTAGCATTTTGAGCAGCATCAAACTGCGCAACTTTGCCTCCATTTAACCGACCTCGTATCTTTTCTAGTTTCCGAGAACCCAATGATGAGGCTCGAATTTGGGACACCCTGTACAGGGTGTCCCAAATTCGAGCCTCATCATTGGGATCTAGGAAACTAGACGAGATACGAGGTCGGTTAAATGGAGGCAAAGTTGCGCAATTTGATGCTGATTACAATGCCACCTTAGAAGTTAAAAAAATCCGAATACTTCCGAAGATATTTAGAAAAAACCGAATATTCGCGATTTCATTTTTATTTTTTTATGACTCTATTTGAATAGATATAACAAAATAAATTTCATATTCTTATTGCTACTTTTTCTGTTCTACAAGATGGTGTTATCAAATTTTTAAACCGACGTTTCGTCTTTGAGCTGCCATCATCAACTTTGGTTTTTTAAATACGGCCCTGGATTTTTTATTACGGATTTTAAGAGCATCTAAATTCCCAAAGTCAATGATGTATCGCACTTATTCGAAAAATTCATATTAACGGCATTTTCCATAAGACCTCATGTGTTAGAGAGAGACAGAAAACATATTTTTGGTAAGATATTACCAGGAAATCATTTAAATGATTTTTTCGAATTAGGGCGATACATCATTGGTTTTGGGACATTAGAAGCTCTTAAAGTCCGTAATAAAAAATCCAGGGCCGTATTTAAAAAAACAAAGTTGACTATGGCAGCTCAAAGACGAAACGTCGGTTTGAAAATCTGATAACACCATCTTGTAGAACAGAAAAAGTAGCAATGAGAATATGAAATTTATTTTGTAATATCTATCCAAAATGGAATCGCGAATATTCGGTTCCAATAATATCTTCGGAATTATTCGGATTTTTTAAACTTTTAAGGTGGCATTTTAATCAGCATCAAATTGCGCAACTTTGCCTCAATTTAACCGACCTCGTATCTCTTCTAGTTTCCGAGATCACAATGATGAGGCTCGAATTTGGGACACCCTGTACATACCCTAGAGCAGATATACACACAATTGTCCATTGCTATTAGAGGCAACAAACCAACACTGCAGCACATCGGTCATAATACAATTAGTGAAATGCCAAAGGTGATTGCAAAATATTTAGACTTACCAGACTAATGCCCGGTTTCTCAACATTTCGAGTTATTCAATTGATAGCTATTAGATAGATAAAGTTGTCGAACCAACAACTTTATACGGGTTTTCGAACGTAAGCCAAATGTAAAAATAACTCCAAATAACAATCAAATGGATATCTTAGTTCTAACTCTAACTGTAGATGGAAATAGCAGCAACAAACATTTTTAAAGATTTCGTAAACCTAAGAAGTGTTACTTCAGGAAATTATGTATAGATAGAGGACTAGTGAAGACAGCATCGTAAACAGATCTTGAAACCGGCTATCTGTTCACCGAATCACTGTCGTTTCCTTTATATTTTTTTCTCGGTTGAAGTAATGTTTAAATTATGTACTTTTAATAGCAATTTGACAAATTTTCCGTTTTATGAGTTTATATTTATTATCGGCCACCTAAAATAATCTCAATAATAATAATATAATATTTATAACAATGATTTAAAAATGGATTTCTTTCGGTATATTGATTAGATGAACAGGTAGTCAGGACTGAAGTATTGTTATTTACATTTTGATATAGGTTACGTAACTGAACTTCCCAGCTATTTGTGTTTATTGATGTATTGTTTAAGTTAGAATTTGCCTAGTTTATTTGCCAATGGATAAAATTGGGATGGAAGCTAAAGACAAACGTGTACGCAACTTCACAGATTTTGACAAGAACATGTTTTTTGAAATCATGCAAAATTTTTACATCCTATTGTCGGGAATAAAAAAAGAGATTGAACAAATGCAAAATTTTATTAAAGACTGAAGCTTGGGAATCAAATGCCAGATAATTCAATGCTAGTTGCTGCAAGGCAGCTGCATGCTTTGCTGTCTCGAAATTCTGTATCATCATATTTTGCATATTCATCTTCTCTTTCACGATAAAGTCTTTGACGTTCTATAACTATACCTAACTATATCGATATATTCCTCATCAGAAGATGTCGACGAACTAGAATATTCCATTTTACTAGTACTATCATAGATCTATATAGCTACGCAACAGATACCTCTTCCAATACTTTTTACGCGGGGCCAAAAATGTTCATCGGCTTTCGCGAGCGGGTGAACCAGTAGTCTAGGAACGGGTTGGTGTTGCAAAGTTATACGGCGAACAATATTTCTGCTGGCTTTTTGACCCGCTCAAATCATCGAGTTTTATTATTAACATTTATTTATCAAATTAACACAAACATATTTTTTTAGAAAAATACATTTTTACATTTTTTATTAACCTTCATTAGACATCATTAATTGTTCAGACAAGAAAGACACCCTGGGGTCAGGCAGACCCCATATGTATTTATAGGTTTTGGAGGTTAAAAAAATATATAAGAAAAAGTATGTATTAGATAACACCTTAACTAACGAGAAACAACTATTTTCTTATATTTTTAAATCAAACATCATTTTTTTTAGATTTTTATTATAGAAATTAAACGAATTCTTAATTTTAAAAATAACTTGAACGAAATTTTAAGACTAAGATAATAAAAAAACATTTTTTTAAATTTTATAATAAAATAAGTAAATGATATATATATCAAGAAAGTTCAGTGACTACAGTTACAACACACAATAGCTCGATGAGTATCGCAAATGGCTACCTTACATTTGCCACATAACATTTTTGTCTTCCTATCCTTTTCTCGAGGACAAAAAGCATATCTTATTCGTTTTGCTAAAATTGTACCCTAGTTCTAGATTCGGAAACACCCAATATATCCCTAATATATATTTTAAGAGATTTATTTAATGTTGGAATTTCTAATCTAACTCGTAGCAATGGTTCAATTAGTTGAAACGACAGTTCATGCAAAAATTGTCTTCTATTCATAGCATTGTCCCTATTAGCTAAGTTGGGCTGCACTGAAGAGTTTATACCACAATAATCCAACATACCGCAAAAAAATCTCATTGGTCACCGTCGAGTTGCTCTTGCAGTTGTGTAACTATGGCAGAGTTTATCAAAGGTATCAGTACCTCCTTTGGTACTATTATAATCCATGATTATTTCAGGCTTTTTTGTATCATTATCGATATTAGTGGAGTGGTGCATTGTCGATAATAAAAGTACAATTTTACCTTTTCTAGAAACAAATGAAACGAGTGTTTTATAGCTATCAAATGCAAACTTTGATGTTCTTACATTTTTTCCATTTAGAAAAGAAGGAGGAATTTCTCTTTTATTTTTTTTCTGAGTGTGCCAATCACTGTTAGGTTATATTCAGTGAGCATTTTATTGAAGAGATCCACCGAAGCGAACCAGTTATCCACTGTGATATTTCTAGTGGTTTCGTGTATCGACTCCGATAGTTTTCTAACGTAATAAGCGGGTACTGGTTCACCGTTTTCTGTTGTCACTTTTCCGGCATACGGGATTGCGTTAACCATGTACCAAGTTCGGGTGTCGTTCATCATAATAATTTAGATCCTATACTTATCTGGTTTGGATGCTAAGTAGATTCGAAATGGGCACCTACCTTTAAACCCCATCAATTGTTCATCTATTGTGCAATAAGAATGGGGGGTATAGTACTTGCGACAGTTAGATATAAATGTGTCCCATATTTCTCGGACAGGTGCCAGTTTATCGTTGGCTCGCCGCTCTTGTCTGGTTTCTTTGTCGTCAAATCGTAGACAAGATGACAAGAATTTAAACTGGTTTTTTGACATTGCTGTCCTGAACAAAGACGTACCATATCTATTTGACCACAATTCATCAGTGCTCGAATTTGCTGACTTTTTTACTCCAGATAAATACAGAAGTCCGAACAAGACGCGAATTTCTAATAAATCTGTATTTCGGTGGTAGGACTGTAAATGATTGAAAGTGCTTTTCCTTCTTGTAATTTCTTCGTTAGTATGGAGACCAATTTTATCCAAAATATCTTGATCAAATAGGAGTGACCAAGCTTCAAGTGGAGTTTTCACGCTGCGAGCATCTCCTTTAGGACCTGGCATAATGGGCACAATGTTCCTTATTGGACTTCTTACTCTACTTTCAGGACTTTCAGTACTCCATTCGTAGCCATTTTTACCTTTAAGTGCTGCAGACCGATTCGCAGAAGGTTGTTTTTCTTGCATGTCGTTATCACTCGACTCACTTTCTGACTCCTTCTGCTCTTCCTCTAAAGGCTGACTCGCAAAAGGCTGTTCTTGCATTTCTTCATCACTCTGCTCACTTTCTGACTCCTGCTGTTCTTCCAAATAATCTGAATCTTCGTCCGTGTCATTGTCACATAAACAATCTTCCTCTTCGTTTTCTTCTTCTAAAAGAAATTTATTCATTTCTTCCTCAAGCTCTTTTTCTGTCAAAGGTCGCTTGCTGCCACAAGAACGGCTGGCTTGATCCATAATGTTAATTTTTTACTAAAATATAGCAAAGTAATAACTAAAAATAAGGAAAAGTGATAAAAACTACTTACCAAATAGGAAATATTTAAAGTAGTAACAACTTTCCGTACTAATAAATATGTAACGCCAAGGACACCTTGGGGTCAAGCGGACCCCACACACACTTTATCTCACGGTTAAAAGTCAACTAATTCAAATATCAATAAACGCCGCTGGAGATATCCGGATGACATGCTAACTTAAATTTACACGGGAGGGCAGCACAATTTGGCGCTTTATTTAAAATCTGTTTACAGTAATATAAAGTCTGGGGTATATGTGAGCCCACGGTGTCTTATAAAGGTTAAGTATGATAGTTTAGTAATGAAACGGTAATTTAAATGAACAAATTTATAATATTGATAGTAGAGTTTAAAACAAAATTAGTTGGTACTTTGACATGTCGATAAATATTTCAAAAATTCTTTTGATTTTCGAAACAAAAACCTGCGTGATAATATTAGGTATTACTTAATACAATTAAGAGATATTACAGCTTATGTTAACAAAATCTGTAATGACCTTTTACACCGGTATTTAAGGTGAGTTTTAGTCCATGTTCAAGCACACCATTCACTGAATCTGATAATGAACTTTAATTTGACATAGTATAACATACGATTGCCAAGAAAATGAGTAATACCATAATGTGATATGAAAGGTAAACTACAGTTCGCGACTTGGCAACACGTAGGGGCAAAACGCGTCTAAATAGGAAAATATGTAAGTTTATTGCATTATTGGCGAGCGACACTTTTAATACCGGAGTAGGCATCTGTTGCGTAGCTATATAGATCTGTGGTACTATGGGTATTGTATTTAAAATAAAAATAATTAATATTTTAATTAACAGTATCAGCACAAAAGTTTGGTTAGATAATTCAACAGTGAATAATAAACGATACTATAATACGCTTGCGCTGATATTATCTGATAGATATCTGCCCATTCTGCTTAAGTTATCCTTTAGATAACTTATGGAATAGATAAGCTTTGTTGAATGGTTTAGAAACCCAATTTTGGGATTATGTACAGTTTATAGGCTTCATAACTTTATTAATAAGATATCTGGTACTTCAGAAATTGGGCATTAAAAAGATATACCGGCTATTCCTTTAGAAGAACCACAGCAACTCTTTTAGTAGAATCTGGTGCCGATTTATTTATTTTAAAAAAATATGGAGGTTGGTAATTCTCTACAGTAGCCGAAGGCTATATAAACGAATCATTGGCAAGTAAAAAAAAAATGCTTCTATGGTTCAGGACATTACACTTTCAACCTCAATACCAGAAAATATTAGTCAAAGTTATGATGATTCAAGTCCCTCGACTAGCTTAGCAGCTAGTCTATACTCCCATTCACACTGCCATCTCACGATCCATATCAGTCACATTTTCAAAATGAGAAGATAAATATTCTGGTTAGAAAATTTAACAAACACTGTCACCACATGCAGGAGCTTTTAACATAACTTATAATAATTGTACTATTAATTACATTAAAGCATTGAAACAATATTTTGATCATATCAGTTTTACGATTTCGCTCTTGTTGTGTTACATTTTAATAAAAACATATCCTTATTAAATATTAAACCATCAAGATGTCATGTCTGAATGCTTGATTTTTAAAATTAAATAAATATACTATTCAATTTCTGTTAGTCTCATACCGTAGAATAGGGTTA
>MU182650.1:215069-303082 GCA_016904865.1 Pissodes strobi | reverse complement strand
TCGAGAAATGCAATTTTTGGTCCATTTGTCCTCTTGTCTACCCGATCGCCGGACATACTGTATATATATATTCCTGGGAGGATGAAGGAGAAAAGCGAATTGCAAAATATGATGTAAACTAACCCAAACTAGCCCAAAACTGAAGCAACTTAACAAGAATATAACTAAAGTCATTCGAGATGACATCAGAACATTCAACACAGGAATCGTTCCGAAAACAAACGAAGAGAATAAACTAAATGAAAAACTTTTGTATTCCATAGAAAAATTAGAAGAGAATAAAAGCTTAAAAGTACTTAGATACTCTCCAAAGGAAAGAAAGAGATCTGTAAACTGCGAAACAAAGTGGGCGAAACAACAACCGATAGAAGAGAAACTTTAAAAATATTAGAGGATTTCTAGAAAGAGTTGTACGCTACAAACGAGAAGAAAATTAGCCGCCACCCGATTCCCAAAATTCTGAATCAGGGCTCAGAGGAAATTCCAGAAATCACGATTCGAGCGATCCAAAAGTCGATCTCGGAAATGAAAAATAACAAATCTCCTGGAGATGATGAGGTGGTCATTGAATCTCTTAAACTAGGAGGCGAACAGTTGTTGAAAAACCTCAAAGCACTATTCAATGAATGTCTTATACAGGGCATGGAACAATGTGGCCAACACACTAATTCATAAAAAGGGCGACATTACCAAAATTGCAAATTACCTTCCTATCAGTCTGAAGTCACACATGTATAAGATGTTTACTAGAGTTATAGCAAACAGATTAAAAGCTAAACTGAACCTTTATCAGCCAAGAGAACAGGCCGGCTTCCGATCAGGTTACGGCACGAACGATCATCTCCAAGTACTGAAGAACCTTATAGAAAAGTCCAGCGAATACAATAAACCGCTTGTTCTAATATTCGTTGACTATGAAAAGGCATTTGACACTATAAATCAGCACCAGATCTTAAAGTCACTGTCCGAGTGTAGAATAGACCATCGGTATACCTTATTAATAGAGGAGTTAGGCAGGGGGCCGAAATTATTCACGAATCTCAGCGAATATATGCTTAAGTCTGTGGATCTGAAGGATTTGGGCATTAACATTAACGGTGAATGCTTAACACACCTAAGATTTGCAGATGACATTGCCCTAATAGCGGATCGTCTTGGCCATACTATGACCATGCTGAAGCAGCTAAATGCTACCTCCCATAAAGTCGGACTAAAAAATTAATGTGGCAAAAATCCAGCTCATGACTAGTGAAGGTGTGTACATAGATGGAACCCAGGTTGAAGAAACTACCTTTTATAAGTATCTCGGCCATCAAATCCGTATAAATAGAGATAATCAAACCTACGAACTATTTAGACGAATAGAGTTAACTTGGGCCGCATATGGGAACCTGAGACATGTATTCAAGGCGGATTTGTCAATATGTTTGAAAAGAAAGGCTTTCAACCAGTGTGTTTACCTATCCTAACTTATGGTGCTGAGACTTTGACATTGACAAAAAGGGCTGTACAGAAAATCAGAGTGGCACAGCGTGCAATGGAGAGGTCAATGCTGGGACTGGCACTGAGAGACCACATTACCAACAGTGAACTCCGTAGAAGAACCAGACTGACTGACGCAGTAGAGCAAATAGCAATCCTAAAGTGGAACTGGGCGGGATACATTGCAAGAATGCGATACAAAAGGTGAACAAAGCAGATCATGGAGTGGAGGCCTAGGCAGGATGCATACAGAAACAGGGGACGACCACCAACCAGATGGTCCGAAGACATAAGACGAATCCATATAAATTGGATACAGGAGGCACAGAATAGGGAGATGTGGAAGCAAACACAAGAGGCTTATATCCAGCACTGGACAAATATGGGCTGATTGATGATGATGATGATGATATTCCCGGGTTTTTTCGTAGGAAATAATTTATGAATAAAAAATATTCGTTTTTGTTACGGGAACAGTTAAAGGGAACCATTTACATGTTATTAACATAAAAATTAAATTTTGGAAATCATTTACAGGGTCTTATATAATTTTTTTTCTTACAACAAATGCCGTTTTTCCGTAATAATTCGGTACATCAAAATCGTACTTTGTTTTAGATGCGAAAATAAAACTCCCCACACCCAAAAACCACTTTCTTAAGTACCCACGTCAAAACTGAAATTTATCGAAAAATAATTTTGATTTTTTTTGTTTTATTCGGAAACAGTTAGAGGGATACCTTTACATGATACTAACATAAAAATAAAATTTTCAAAATGATATATATAAAAAAATTAAATTTAAACAAAATTAAATTTTTTGAACATATTCGTTCGTTACGGAAAAATCGTACAATATTTTAAATGAAAAATCAAACTGCTCGCACCCAAATACCCTCTTCTAAAGTACCCCCCTAAAAATTTAAATTTTTCGAAAAATATTTTTGATTTTTTTCTGGATTTTATTTCGGAAACGGTTAGAGAGATCCATTTGCATGTTACTGACATACAAATAAAATTTTCAAAATGATATACAGGATGGAAATTTTATTATTATTTTTTTAAATTCCCCTTTCTTCGAAATATTTTGTCACAGAAAATTCGTAGGATCTTTTCGTGCAAAAATCAAACTCCGCGCACCAAAAACCCTCCCCTCAAAGCATTCGAAATAATAAAGATCATCCCCCTATGAAATTCCCTATTTCGTGGCAAAATCTGAAGAAAAATGCGAAATTTTCAGATGAAAATGATATTTTATCAAATACCTGCCTTATTTAAGCTCCTATCAAAAAATGTCATAGATGCTTTACCGATTTGAGATATTTTCTTCCGTTACTGAGAAAATTAGGAAAATATAAAATTAACAGTTGATCGATTCTAAAAGGAAAAACGAAACGTTGTACGATGAAACGGATTACGGCACATTAAAGTACCTCATGATGAGACCCTTTTTTGCAATTTACTGTTTACTTCTAACTAGTACCGTTTTCGAATTACAGCCGATTTAATGGAAATCTCGATTTTTTTAAGGCGTGAATATTTATGGAAAAAATAAACCGTTAAAGGGATCCATTTATATTTTATTAACATAAAAATAAAATTTTAAAATTCGTATACAGGGTGTTAGAAAAATATGTTTTACAAAAATCGCCGTTTTTTCGTACTATTTCTGTATAAAAAAATCGTAGGATTTTTTTGATGCGAAAATCGAACTCTCCACACCCAAATACCCCTTTCTAAAGTACCCGGTAGTGCGATATATTTTTGCAAAGGTCCTTTCGCCCTGAGTACGAACCTCAATTATTGTGGAGTTTGAATCATTTGTTTACAGATAAATCTTTAAATTTTGTTAAAAACTGCTTCTCGGTATTCTAAATCGTGGTCTTTGAAACATAAATTTATTAATTCTTTGGCATGTATCGCAATCTTTAGGAGAATGAGGGGGGCAACTTGTCCTTTTAGCCGATTTCGGTTTTCTGTGGATGCTTATTCCACTTTTTCGTTTTATTCATTTAAAATTATTATCTATTGAAACGAAAGACTAAAGCATATATCTATGAAAACGGAGCGTTGTGTGAAAAATATTATATTCTTGAAAGTTACCCAAGTTAAGTATTTTTATTTTTATTGTAAAATTGTGTTATTTGAATGGGAGAGAATACAAATTTTAATGATGTTTGCCTTGGGAATGCGTCAAACTTTGCAAGGCACGTGACTTTTTTAATCAGGCCTATTCACAACAATTTCCGATCACAATAGAATTGTTAAAACCCTTTCGATTTGGATCAGTAAAATATTTACCAAGGACCGGAAAACCAACAGTAGACGACAATGTAAATATTTGCTTTCTTACCAAGAAACTTCAAATATACCCGTGAGGTTGGATTAAATTCAAATATCAGTCACCCAGCTGTTCAAAATGTTTTACATGCAGAAAAGTACCATACTTACAAATTAATGGTATTCAATGAACATCCAGTTAGGATGATTTTTGACTGAAGAATTGAGTTTCGTGAGGAAATAAAGGGTTTGCGTTACAGTGGTAACGCAAACCTCTTTTTCGCGGCAAATATTTTATTTCCAGTTATAGACATGTTTTGTCATAACGTTATTGTTAATCAAGTTACTAATACATTGTACTAACCCAAATTAACCCAAACTAATCACTCGATTAGATCCAACAGAAAGCGTTAGCTAATTGCAATACAAGATACGATATCTGTTACGATAATTTACAGAGAAACTGACTGGTTGAGAAAGAGAGAAAGAAAGACGGTAAATAAATATGTCAATTAACCGAGAAACTGACTTATTAAATAAAAGAAAATCAAAGTTAACTAATTGTACGAAAAATAAATCGCTTAGTAAGCAGCAAGTACGGTTACCAAAAGTCGTAAACGAAAATAAATCGTAAATAATTATACAATTAACAAATAATTTGAAGTAATATGAATGAAAAATAAACGGTAATTCCCATACTACCCAAAACATGATCATGATTCGTTCACACTTCTAGAGTCCACTGGACGTAAGACTAACTATCAGTATTCTGATCGCCTGTGAAATCGAAAATGATATATTCTAACTCGTTATTGAAATAACCAATTTTGATAATGAAAACTTTTAGATTTGCCTTAAATTAAAATTGTAATTTTATGCCACACCGTCTAGTAGTAACGTGCAACAAGAATTTATGGACAGGCTAGCATAAATCAACAATTGCGCTAGTTTCTTTATGGTCGTCAAAGTTAAATATTATTAATAATAGTATATAAAATACTAGTTTTAAAAGAATATACTTTTCCGCACGAGCACAAAATTAGGAAACGCTCTGCTTGCGGGAAGTTTTCTAATATGCGAGTGCGATAAATGTTATTTATAATGTGCTTTTGTACTATTTTTTCCTGTATATTCATAAATCGTATTAAATTTCATAATATTATAAAAACTTACATTATAAGATAGTATCCTTTGCCCGTGGAGTATCAAGTCCAAACATTTTAATTGTAACGAATGTCAAGTACATCACATTTTTATCCACTACACAATTTCAGGTTACAGAATACGTAATTAAAAATAATAGAATAAATAAATAATACGTAACAAATAGTTTATTTGGACGAAGTGCATCGAATTGTGGATTAATGAGTTACAGTTGAACTGAACTATCCATTATGGCGACACTATCACCAATGGACTTCTTTGATGGATTGAGGCACAACAAAACTTTAACGAGGTTTCTCTCACAATCTCTGTAAGTAATTTTAGTCTTTAAGTACTTATATACATTGAGGCATATGTGTAAATATATATTTTGCAGCTTCTGTCAAATTATTATTATCAAGTGTAATGTTTTGGGTATATCCTGATTGACTTGACAGATAGCAAAACGCTATATGAATTTATTTTATGTCTAAATACACCACAGAGTACATCTAGAGATAAAATACATAAGTCTTAAAATTATTTTATTGAGCATGTTCACGTGATTTATTTATTGTCTCAAGTGACATCCTCGAATTGCATAAATATTAAGCATTCTATTCATATTTTAATTAGTGATGAGCAAAGCAAGACCAAGACTTGCATGGTCTTGGTCTTGTTGTTACACATAGAGTCTTGGTCTTGGTCCTACAAACTAATGTGCCACCTTGGTTTTGGTTTTGGTCTTGCATCAAAATCGAATTAATTATTGATACGTATCCTCTCATTGTCAAATGCCCCCTAGGAACAAGACCCTATCCAACCCGAATATATTTTTATGATAATTTTATAATAGCTCGCCTACATGGTAACGATTTTTTCTTTATGTTCGGCACACACAAAAGGAAAATCCTATTCCACTCAACGAGTGGTGCGTGTGCGGAGAAGATGGTGAACGTTGGACGTAAAGCTCTGTAGTCCATTACAGAGCGAGGCAGTCCTCCAGGCAAAGAAATCCCGCAACAGGGACGTCCTAGGTGTTCGCAACTGGATCGTATGTTGATGAGCAGCTTGTGTCTGACGGGCGTTTTTGTTTGCACAACTCTGGGTGGAATCATAAGTGGCAGCTCGTTCGAACACTTTCCGTAGTAGTATCGATAGTAAAGAGACGGCACTTTTCTTCAATGTTCAAAGCTTTCGAGTTCTATAGTAAACTCTGGCTCATTCTCAAGCCGGACTGCTCTCCTCTGTATGGAGTCCAACATCTTGACCAAATGTTTGGGAGCCGAGCTCCACACATGGAAACAGTATTCCAAAGATGGTCTTATCTGGGCTTATAGAGCAGTAAGAGCTGATGAAATGTACACAACATTTTGGCTCTGTAAAGTGCTCCTAACTTTTGTGTTGCTGCCTTGGAAATTTTGTTAACGTGATTATGCCAAGACATGTTGTTTTTTACGTTGATGCCCAGTAAGTTTATGCTTATGCTCATCCAGTCAGTGATTGTCCTGTCACTGAAAAGTCAGGTCCTGCGGTGTTTGCCTTTTTGAGAAGACAGCAGCTTGAGTCATTCATGCGTTAAACTGGGCTTGATTTTCCTCATCCTATTCCACGATGGCGTTCATGTCCTCATTTGATGGCAATATGATTATCTCGCTCGCGTCGAGAACGAGCAGCGGTCATTGGAGCCCGCGACATGAATGAGGATATAAGAGTGTTGTCGTCCGCAAAGCTGTAAATCGAATTGTTTGTCCTGTCTAAGAGATTGTAGATATAGAACAGGAACAGTGCGGGAGACAGTATATACCCTTGAGGAACCCCGTCATTGGTTTTAAATTCCTCCGAGAGATGACCATCAATACCAAATCGGATGCTTCCATTCCTTAAGAAATTAGAAAGCCATTGAAGCAGTGCTGGTGGTAGCCCGTATGCTGTCAATTTGCTTAACAATCCGTCGTGCTACACCCTATCAAATGCTTTGGATATGCCGAGAGCCACTGCACGAGTTTCGATGGCTTTGGTCCACAGGTAGGTCACGTAAGTCAGAGATCTTCCGTTGATCTGTGCTTGCCGAAGCCATACCGGCGATCGCTCATGATGCCTACCGGTTCGAGATATTTTAAGAGCTGTTCGTTGATCAGTTTCTCCATGACTTGGACATGATGTCAACTAAGACAGTTGGACGGTAGTTATTTGGAATAGTTTTTTGCCTTTCTTCGGGATTGGTTGCACTTGAGCGCATTTCCAGCTAGAAGGAAAGCATGCAGTTCTGTATGACAGGGAGAAAAGCCTGCATAGTGGAGGTGTTAGTTCAGTAGCACATTTCTTCAGCACTATTGCTGGAACGCCATCCGGTTCGGTGGCCTTGTTAGTGTCTAAGCTTTTGAGTATTTGTTTCACTTCGCGTTGGCGAAATATCAGACCGGTCATTGAGGAATTCACTCTCGGGATAGTTGGGGAGTTTTTCCTTGATGATCTAAGGTAGAATTTGATTCAAATATTTCGGCAAGAATTTTCGTTTTTTCTTTGGCCGTTTCCGCTATTGAGCCATCATCTTTCGTCAGTGGTCGGATTTACGTCTTCGAGAAACCCTGATGACAGCTTTCGTAACTGGCCAAAATGATCTTGATCAGTGCGGACAGTTGAGAAGCTTCTTCTTGATATGCTCGTTGTATCCCTCCTTGCTCTCGTCAATGATCCGCTTACACCAGTTTCTAGTCGCGATGGATATATTTCCATTTTCGGCTGTCGAATTTCCGCACCATTTGCGGTAGGCGGCATTTTTAGCATTGATTGTTATTGAGCAGTTTTTCCCAAACCATGGTTCACTGTTTGAGACACGTTTCATAGAAGAGGGGATGATAGCTTCCATCCTCCGGCTAGGATAACTTGAGTTATCTCATCAGCAGATTCAGAGGTGTTTTCATTTCTGAAGCAAACATCCTTCCAAGGAAAAGAAAGATAAAACTCACGAAGATCACGCCACTTTGCAGATTTGTCATGTCAAAACTTTCGGGGTATCTGTGGCTCCTGTATTTTCATAGGAAGTTCATAGGTTGCGGGGATAAGATTGTGGTCTGATGAGCCCAACGGAGGTTGGACAGTTACGGTGTAGAGGTCAGGATTAGTTGTTAGATTCAGGAGGCTAGCAAAGTCTTTTTGATGCTCAGGGATCCTGGTAACTTCGTCAACCAGCTGAGTAAGTCCGTGACTTAGAGCAAAAAATCGGCTTCTCATCCTTCATCGTCGTTTTTGTTGGAGTGTTTCAACCATTCGATGTTATGTACATTGAAGTCTCCTACTATGATACTGTCTGCCGCTGGATAGTTGATCTGCAGAAAATCGGTTTGATTGCCAAAATTTGAGAAAGGCCGTTTATATTGGTATAATACAAGCAACAAGTAAATTTGGTTGCTCGATCTGTGCTTCATTTGAACCACATGACATCGAAGTCCTTAGGTTCGTATGTTTCTTCTAGTTGACAACATAAATCGTCTCATATAAAAACAGCTAATCCAGAGTTATGTCGAAATCGGGCGTGAAGGTTATATCTGGGTATCTTCAAGTGAACATGTGTGGTGCACTTTTGTTTCTGATAGAGCTAAAATATGAGCCTTATTAGATGTTAGGTGCTGGTGGCCCGTGTTAATATTTGTGTTGATGCCGCATATGTTGCAGAAGTACAATAGCAGTCTGTATTCTGTCCTGGAGACGCTCAGGTCTGATGGTCCCCCAGGCCAGCATCCACCCCGAGATCCAGATAGGAGGCTCTTTTACCTCCGAAGTATTTTGATATGGGAGGTGGCATAATGCATTTTTCTTCTTTTCTTTTCTACCCTGGTAATCGGATCACAAAGGCATGGTGACGAAACATGAACCAGAGGTCATTTCACGCCACCTAAGCCAAAGTGGAGGTATTTCACCGGCCGATGCGGGGGTGGAGCACATCTACGACTACTCTCAGATTCAGAAATATATGTATACATTTATTTCGAAACACTAATTTACAATGTTAGTCTAAATTCCACGCAAATTATTAAATTTAAAGTAATACGCGAACAATTTAAATTTAAGAAAGTAATAGAGGAATAAAATATTATTACAAACAATTCCTTGATATTATCATACAGTGTGAAATTTGAAAGACTCTCGCAACACTCTTGCAACTTGCAAAGTCTTGCTCTTGCAGGATATGGTATTGGTATTGGTCTTGTTCTTGCCTACACAGTCTCTCAAATTACGAGTTTTGTCCCTTAGATGAAAGAAGAGAATTCGTTCTTCAGCTGGGACAATATAGGACTAAAGAAAATATGGCTTTCAGATTCAGATAGATTTAAAGGCAGGTGCAAAAGTTATATTGGAACTGCAGTTTGAAAATTCAATTCCAACAAGACGAGCAGCAAATCAAGGTCGATGTTTCCTTTATGCAAGATCCAAACACAGAAAATCGGGGCAACTTGTTGCATAGCATGTAAATAAAAAATAAGTTATTAAATTATTGTTTTGATGATTTTGCAGTGTATTTAAATTTGAAGAAACGTATTATAATCTAATTGCGTTTCTTTTTAAATTTATGTAGGTTTAGAGAACACCGAGGAAAACTAAAAAATTAGGGTACAAATGCACCCCGCTTGGTATCGCACGTTTGGAGAAAGTTTGGTATTTTTTCCGAGGGTTACAGGGAAAAACAAACTTTCAGATTATCAAGTCTTAATCTAGGTATTTCTACATTAATATTGCCCAATTCCTATTTTGAAATAGTTCTAACTAACTGCTGAATTATTAAAGTTCTGACTAAACGCAGTCAATCACGAAACCCCATATATAGGAAATATTTTACTAAACTAAAATTAATCTAAATTAATCCCATGGAAACGATAGTATTATTATACCAATATACTAAATTAATAAATTAACCTATGATCTAAATATATCCATATATAGCAGGTAATTATTTACAGGTGAACACGAATTGAGCTCATTTCGAGGCCTGCCTTTAGGCGAAATTACAGTTAAACATAACAGTTCAGGGCTATGAGGCTTACAGCTAATTTTAGCAAATGTTTAAATTTCACGTAGATAGATTCCATATAAGAATAAATTAAATAATTGCTAATACAGTAGCAAAAAATGTCTACTTCCTTCTAGTACTACAAAATTAAATTATTTTAAGAGAGAGAATAGATCAATAAGAGATAATATTTGACTTAAAGTCATTTTTTAGCAATTTAATAAGCAAATACGGCAAACAACTAATTGACTTATGGTAAGAGCATAATGTCATGGTAAGTGTACGAAGTACAAATGGTTTAGTCAACTAATTGCGGTCCTATAGCTAGGCATTTGATATTCGAAACCATATCAGACACTGAAGAAAATAGGTATTTCTAAGGCAAGTTATGATAAGAAAGAGAATAGATCATGAAGAGATAATATTTGACCTAAAGTCATTTATCGGCATGCTAATAAAACAGATGCGGCAAGTAGGTATGTGAATAACATTAAGGTAAATCTGCCATGCTAAGGTAAAACCTAGTAAGTCACTTATGGTCTATAACTAATTAGTGTTGCCCACTTTGTGATAAATTTCTAGCTCAGTCGTACTTATAACTTATTATTTGGCTCATTCACCAATTTGTAAGGATAGAGCATAAGTTAATTTAGTTAGTTTATTTGAAGGCGTGGATTGAAATGTTTCCCTTGGTGGCCTAATATTTATATGGCGCCACTTGCGATAAATCAAAAAAGGTAAATTAAAAACAACTATATATTAACTATATGGTTAAATTACAATTTATGGTACCATGTGCACTGCAGTTATGAACATAAGATGAAAATTGACTTAAAATTAGATTACAAATGCAATCAAATACAATAATTGATTACTGAGAATTTAGTTAACAAAAATGGTAAAAATGAGAATTGGCTTAAAATTAGATTATAAATGCAATTGATCACTGAGAATTTTATTTACCAAAATGATGAAATTGAAATTAGCTTTGGTGTTTGACAAATTTAAAATAAATAAAATCTAGGTCTTTGCAATTTTTTCATATAAGTAACGCGTTACCTACGTTCCCAACTGTTCTTGTATTATCCGCAAACCGCGTGATCGTCTGGGACCTCCTCTGGAAACTCAAATGCCTGTACCTAAGCTTCCTAGCTATAGACGTGTCCAGGGCTTACCAGTAATTCCAGGAATGGTTCCCAGTTGTCTGCACGTGCCTGCTATCGGATCGACTGTCACCACAATGATCTGTGTGATTGTTGTCTTGTAGGAACGTTGAACGTTTACATGAAAAAAAGAATTGGGTGTCTTAGACCGGTGTACACAGCTAATTATAATTATACAAAAGAGTATCCTATGGACCTCAGTCTGATATACAAGGTTTTAACCAACAACTTGAAAATTCACTGGTTACATAATCAGAACTTAAATTACCATTTAAGTTCAGCAAAAATTATAGATAATTATGATTAAATGACACTATGAACAATTACTGCTACTCAAGGTATTTCTAGTCTTTAATTAGAAATATGAAATTTAAAAGAAATAATGATTGAAATTAGAAATTTAAAAGAAAATTATGGAACTTGTCCAACAGTGGCTCTCGGCAACTTCAAATAGAAAATCACTAGACTTTAATAAAAAAAAAAAAGAAGAACGAGGTATAACCTCTCTTAAACAAGTCTAATGACTCCAAATAGGTAACTTAATTTATTAAGATGGCCCTTGGCACATAAACAATAATTGGACGTAAATTTCGTCTCAATTAATCAAAGATAAAGATAAAGATAAGATAATTACTATCTCGCTTTGAGATAGGAACTATGTTTATAGATAAAGAAAAAATCAACCAGGTAATTTTACACGTGCTTAACCTCTTTAATAAGCAAAGCAATATAGATACATCATGGATCAAACGCCGACACGATAAGCAATAATAATTATAGTTTAAAGCAACAAATAATCTGAAAAAGTAATGAAATAAGTCTGAAAAGCGAAAAATTTACTATAACTAACAATATTGCTACGAAAAACCCAGAGAAATTCTACTATAAATTCAATTTACTACCTTAAACAGGAAAAGATAAAATCTGCTCTGCGAATCTTCCCAACAATATCGTCAAATCTAAATGAAAATATCTAAATAATGTGTGTGACCGTTTAAAAGGATGAAATAATTCCGCTCTCGACAAATTTGGATTAAACCATTATCAAATTGCACGAATTTGACCAATAAGAAACGCAACTATTCACCAAAAAAAATCGGTATTTAACCTTAAGGTCACCAAAAAATTTAGAATTGTTGAAATCACAATTACTTAAAAATGCAATACAAAAGCCAAATATATCTAACTGAATTGGAAACAATTTTTAATTATAAATTTAAAGTATGAAAGGATTATTGAAAAATAAGCAGAATGAATAAGATATTTTAAGATCAAAAATTATTAGGACTCACCGTGCCGACGCTTTAACACAAGATGAGGCGGAATTTTTCAAAACTGTATATATTCTACCCATTTAAAATTCAACGTTTTTTTTTCATTGGCCAGTTCAAAACACGTGACAACCGTTGTAAGAAATACGGCGTCAAGCTAAGCAAGCATTCAAGCATTGCCTATCAATATACTAAAATTGAACTGCCTATCAATGTACTAAACATTGAAAACCATTGACAAATAGGTAGAATAAATGGAGCGGAATAGACAAATATTTCATAACATTATATTTAACATATATTCCGTTACAGGTCAAAATTAGGTTTTAGCACCATCAGAATCTGCTAGATTTTCCCTTTGTGGGAATAGGTCGTTTGGGACTGAATTTCAAAAAACAAATATTTTACAGCCATTGGAATTTTCTAGTAAGTCCAAAAATAAGACCTTTTCCAAAGGAAGTATGTAGCAAGCCCAGTTTAAAACGGAAAAAACTAGCATGAATGTTTTACTATTGTATTCATAAAACAAACTATCATAAATTACAACGGAAAAATCTTGCATAACAACTTACTAGAGATTTCCATCTTTTTGTATTAAAATTAAATTCTGTGCAAAGTTAGTGTATCAACTTGCCAAGTTCTTCCATTTTAAAGGGATAAAAATGGATATGCTCGCTGCAATTGGTAAAACATAATATGTCTATTTACATAGGAATAATAAATAGAACCAAGTTAGTATTTTGGAGTTTTTTTTTTTAAATATAGATAAACCATATCTTAATTTAAAAATGTTTATTACAAAAAACAAATAGGAACACAACTCACAGTAGTTTTAACATTGCCTGTTACGAAACGTCAAATATATAAAAGAAACACCTTCTACAGATAAAAATCAAAACATACCAACTAAAGGAACGACAAAGAAACAGTTTTTAATACAATCCATATAACCTAAAACAACAGAATTTATTTTATATTGTACTTAAATTAATTTTGATTTGAAAGAAGATCGGATGAATCTTTTGATGTTTGCAAATTTTCCCAAAAAACACGTTTTACAGCTGGCATTTTTGAGACCAAATCGGTAAGTATTTTCTGTTTTTTTGTATCATTGACACCTCTATTAGATTGCCTAGTCTCAGGCATTGATAAATCAAATTTCGGCCTTATAAAATCGAGAGAAAAGAACTCACTGTCAGTGTGCCTTTTTTATAGAACATATTTTTCGAGCCCTTTCTGAACTCTGCTACTTTTACATCGCAGAGCTTTGGAAAATATGGTTCTTCATTTTTTTTGCGTCTTTGTCGACAGCCCTCTTTAAACTGATAAAAGTCTTCGCAATTCAGTAATAAAGTTTTATTTTGTCGAGAAGTTTTAAGTATCAATTCGTTTAAGTCATGAATATCATAAATATTGTTTTTTTTCTTCCATGCTTTACCGATCTGTCCATGTACGGTGTCGGCCTTCATAAAGGTATGCCCAACTTCGAAATACTTTAGTGTTATTGATGTTGGGCCCCATTCGGCATTAACGATGCACGTTAGTGATGTGTATAACTTCCAGTTTTTATTTTGCGCGCTACAGTTATCGCACCAAAATATGTAATGTCTAATATCAGCAGATGTTCGCTGCATGATTGCGCAGTAGCTAGAAGCAACATCTTCAGCATTTCGGCCACTAATGGCCTCGTGCCACAATACACAGATATTCTCAAATGGCTTGTTTAAAGCTGCAAAGGTTTCATTGAAAATAACCAATCTGCTGATAAAAACTGAAGACTTCAAGGACATCTTTGGTAATAGCAATATTTTTTGCATGTCTACAGAGTAGAGTCTATAAGATTTATCAAATTGTCCGTCACGATCAGCTTGATATGCAGCTCTTGCTTCCTTGTATAATTCGTGATGAATACCATAGGTTATGCAGTCAGAACAAGCAGCAACTTCATCAGTTTTATTACACGCCTTTTCGTGTTCTTTCCATTTTATACATATATCGCAGTCATCTTGAGTAGGTTGATCAAATCCAATATTCTCGAGATTGAATTCATGCCTGTATGTTTCATATGAAACAGTTTCATATTTTTCGCAGAAATCTTTCCACATTTGGGTTACATTTAAGTCTGAGGGTAGATATCTGCGGTTTGGAGCGTGTGAGAGGTTATAGTGGGATACTTGTGGTTGGTATGAATTAATATGTTGTTTAAAAGTAGCAGAGTCTTTTTTGTTGAGTGGAGTTGATCTTCCCCTATTATCAGTGGTAACATTTAATCCCTGGGATATATTTTGTTGTCGTTTTAATTCGGTAATCATACCATCTGTCTTTAAGCCGTGAGTATGCAGAAACATCATTTTACATACCTGCTTTTCGACACCGTCTTCTTGTGTCATACTATAACTTAGAGAACATTGCCTGTTGTTGTTGCTTCCTACCTTTCTATATTTAATATCGTTTCGTTTCACATGACCACTCAGGTACTGCCTTCTCTCTCCAAAGTTCATTTTCCAAAAGCTCTCACAAGTTTCTTGTCTTCGTTCATTCGTAAAATATTGAAAGCATTTCCTTTTGCAGTTGCATACTGGAAGCAGTTTATACTTATTTAAATTTCTCTCACTTTTTTCTTTTTCTGTTCGAGCTCTTTTATTTTTCTTTTCCTTTTTAACATCAATATTTTCAATATTCTTCTTTTCATTTTCACAAACAGCTGGGTCATTCCCATTGTTAACCCTCATGTCATCCTCGCTGTCTGTGCCTATAATGAAAAAAAATATATATTCGTTGTATAAATTTATATAATGTGACTATTATGTTTTACCTGAGTTGAGAGTAGATGTAGGAGTTTTAAAAAATAATTTCTTTCGTTTTCCAGCACGTGTGCTAATTTCTTCTGCAGGGTCGTAATTTGGGTCAATATCTGAGTCATCAAAAGGACTGTCAATTCGATGTTCTTCTAAAAAAATAGTAAAAGTAGCCGCCAAAACTTAAAACATACATGATACATCTTAGCAAAAATTAATTCATTTTGAGGAAATGGTCTCGCTAATAAAATTCAAAATAATTCTGCCAAATATTTACATTTTGCAGTTTAAAGAACCTACTAAACTTACGATCAATAAGTGGTTGTAACTCTGTTAGAACTTTGTCATGGTCTGAAACAGACCCTTCCATTTCCATTGCGTTAACTATATTTTTCCCGCCAATATCATCAGGTTCCATTCCCTTGTCTGTCAAGTGACTTTCAGATATAACAAAAGACTTATTTCCCACCCTAAAAATAAATTTTGAGATAGCTTTAAATTACAAATCATAAAATTGTATACCTTTCTGGAAGAGGAGATCCAAACATAGTATTTTCGAAATTTTCTGTGCAAGAAAAAATATTCTTTATATTAGCTGCAGCTATTGATGTAACTGTATTCAGATTTACAATCTCTGCTGATTGTCTCTTTTCCATTTTTTGCCCGTGCGCAGTATTAGCTGCTAGCCTAAAATAAATATACCAGGTGCTAAGTATGGTATAATTGTGATCAGGGCGGTGGTTCTCAAGTTATACTAATCCGAACATACGCTAATCCGAACGGTCAAATCATGAAGCGATAGTCCGAACGTCGCGTCGCATCGGCAATCCGCACACAGACACGGAAAAACGTGTTACCCCTACTCGAAAGAATTACAGTATCCCGCTCAGTGTAAGAGTATAAGAGTGTAAAAGACTGATATTGATGGCGGTATTAGTTTTTCCAGCATTATTTTAAATGTGACACTGGAAAAGCTGCAGTACCTGATATAAATAAAAAATATAGTGACCTAAACACAATTACATATGTGTTTTATTGTATACATTCGTTAATCCGACCAATTCGATAATCCGAATAGGGTCTGACAACCTGGTATTCGGATTAACGAGATTGTACTGTAGTTACTAATTCTTCTATATAGACACAAATAGAATTCATGCAAAACCTAAAATAAAACTTACGTCTTTTCTGGATCATTGACTGTTTCCTTCATATACTTAAAAAGAAATATACTGCTAAACCGTCATTTGGACAATGAGTGGAAAATGAAGTCAACACTAAAAGAGGGGAATATCAATTTTGCATAAGTCTATCTTTGTCATTCAGGAAGTTGTTTGTGCGCACGCTCTGTACGGAACGGTCTTATTGGTCCGTTTGTCGCGCATTAAACTGGCCGACCCCGACCACGGCCACCTATACAAGGCCATGAAGCAGCAAATCTTGCCCTTCTACTACCTAGTGCTTCCCTTTAATCTTAAAATAAGACAATATGGTAAAACTGGACACAAGTTTATTAATTATAAAAATAAATATGAGAAATATAGACATGAAATAAAAATCATATCAAAGATAGGGATAAACTAAAGTTACGAGTAGTAGATGAACGGAATATCTGAATAACATAATTGCTTTGTATTATGCTTGTTGGCTTATAATTTCCATTTTTAAAAATATGTATGTATTAATAATATAGACTATGTGATTAGTTAATAACAAATGTGATTACAGTTAAATGAAATATGTAGCCCAAGATCAAAGCAGTTGCAAAAGGCAGTATTTTACGTATAAGTATTCAAGTAGATTTCTCAGAGTAAAACGAGTCACAAAAAATAAAAGGTATATATAGTGTATGGTTTATTTAGTTAGTTCACCTATTCAGTACGTACTCAAGCACAATCTTTTTAAGTAGCAATAACAGAATACATGATAAAATAAAATGATTAATTAGCTTAAGTCATGTTAAGTAAAACAAATATCACATATAAAAATACAAAAAGCAGTGATTTTTCTATGTTGTATAAGTACTGTGAATAAAATGCAAAACAGTTGTATGAACCAATAAGTATTGCAACAATAAAAGCAAACCGAAGGTTTCGAAGCAGCTCAATTTTACTAGCTGTTCTAGACAGACACTGTTGAATTCTAATCTTCATGCAAGCCATTTTAGTAAAAATACAAGTGCTTATCTAGTTAGTTCGTTACATGAACAAGATATACGGCTTTCCAAAGAAACGGGATGCCGCTTGTGCTTGGAGGGCAAAGAAACAATGGAGCATGTTTTATGCTATCTGGCAATGGAAAAAACTAGACAAACTCTCCACCCCCAGACAGCTATTCGATTACATGAAAGGGATTAAGCCTCTGGCCTAGTGGAATCTACAGATGTGAGCCACAACAGACCAAGGGTTGCCCAAATACACATACATAGAAAATACAATAGTTACTAAAGTTACAGTTCTATAGTTGATGTTATATCATCTTCATTTTTATTGCCAATCAAAAATATTTTGGCTTCATGAAGCACTTTATCTAAAGTACTTAATATACTCAACCCGCACGTACTGATAGTTTTATATTAGACTTGTCCGAACACAATGTTTTTTTAATAAACAAATTTCCCACAAACACTTCAAGTCTTCTGACCTGACAGAAACACAGACATTTGCACACTTGGGTACCCTTCAGCTGGTTCATTTAAATAGAAAAAGGACAATTTGCCTTTCAACTATCCATCCTCGAGTTCATTAATCTTGATATCAGATCAGCTTCATGTAGCGCAGTAAAAGATATTGCTTCATTTCGTTGTAAGTAGTTGCTCTATCCAAACTTTCAGCAATAGCCCCTTTCCATTTCTCAACATTCAATCTGATCTTTCTGCGTTTAGTGTGGACATTCTCTTCATCATCTTTACTTAAATATGAAGGACATCTAGGTAGCTTACATGGAATCTCCCACAAGAAACCGTTTCGAAATATAATTATAATATCTACACGTTATAAAATAATTAAATAATTGAAAAAACTGACTGAAAAATATTAATGTAAACAAATAAATCGACCATCAATTTGGTTGTCGTATAGGTGGCCGTGCCCCGACCCGTGTTCCGTTTATCGATCCATCTGTGTTTTATTGTGTCGTGTGATTCGTATCGTATCTTGTGCACATTAAATTGTAATTTCAATTTAAAACTGTTTTTAGACATTTTTAGAGTCTTTGTGCTTTGAAAATAAACAGCAAATAAGCATATCCGCTTTAAAAAATAACCTCTGCAAGCGGCAATAATTTAAATCCAATAAACTACCGCCAATCAGGGGGATAACTTTATTGGCTGTTACATATATTTTCAACTAATCACAGAGCGTTTCTAACGATTGCGCAGTATGAACTTACTGAATGACAAAGACCGACTTATGCGAGTTTTAAATAGCTCCGTCTTTTAGTTGTGGCTTCAATTTTTGGTTTGGATTAGCGATATATTAGTTTATATATATATGGTTTCCTTAATGATGTTAATATCACATTTTTTTTGGGATAGGGCCACTAATAATTTTCCCCTGGAAGACATGTTTTTTATATTGTCATTCAAACTGCTTTTAAACAGGTTTTTATTTTATTTATTAATAAAACACTACTAAAAACACATAAAACCATACTCTTAACGACCACCCGTCCCACGCGATGTTACTACTACTCAGCCAGCCGATTAAATAAATGGAACTGATCTAAACAAATATTCAAACGGAAAAACCTAGCAAGGCTATCCAACGGTCATTTTTTCCCGCCAATAGGTCAGAAGTAAATGCATTTAAAATGGAAAAACATTGTAGAAGAAGATATGCAAAATAAAAAAAGAATTATTGGTAATCTATACATATGGGAAAAGCTAGTAAAATATTTTACACCGTTTTTCTCATGTAAAGCCCTAATTTTGTATTAATATATAAATAGTAACTCGACATACTATTTTCTTCCACAGTAAATGGTCATTATTCTTTTAGAAAAAAAGTAGTAAGTCCTATATTTTTAAAAATACTGTATATAGGAGAAAAATAAGTCAAAATACAAAAAAAGCATGCTAAAAAACCCTTTATAAGTTATAAGACAAAAATCTAGTTTTATCGTTATTCTTATGGCGATACCTTAAAATATTATTCGCTCCCCTGCAAACTTCTGAAAAACGGATTACTAGGTTTTACCTTTGTACGGCAGAAATGTACGCAGTACAAATAGGTTAAGTCAACAAATTACGGTCCTATAGCTAGGCATTTGATATTCGAGACACGATAATAAAGGAAACGGTTATTTCTATCAAATCAAATTATGGTAAGAAAGAGAATATATCAATATGAGATAATATTAGACCTAAAGTCATTTATCGGCAAGTTAATAAAATAGAATGTTAATTGAAAAACAAGAGTGCAAGGCCTACTTGCACTCTGTAGATCCTACTACATAGAATCCACCGGCAGATCTGTCCTAGGCAACCAGGAGTACCAGGCTGTCCCCAATCTGAGTAGTAGCGTTCCCTACGCAGCAACCCTTTCACACACGTGATCAGTTTTACATCAGCAAAAAGCCTTGGATGACGAAAGGAAACCGAGAACTCTTCTGACCTATCTAGGAGGGAGATTCTGTCC
The DNA here is from genome assembly GCA_016904865.1 of Pissodes strobi. Lineage (NCBI taxonomy): Eukaryota > Metazoa > Arthropoda > Insecta > Coleoptera > Curculionidae > Pissodes > Pissodes strobi. Next base: position 283,297 of record MU182650.1, on the reverse strand, counting down.
TCAGGAAGGAGTCCTGTCCCACAGTAGGACCCTAATTAAATCATAAATAATTTTAACCATCTAATATAGACACACTAAGATGTAACAAACCTTTTTTTATATAGGAAGGATAACCACACTACTGGTCACACATCGTTATTAGGCAATACGGTCGATAATTTCGAGAAATGCACATATTAGCACATTTGCCAATAATTAATCTCACAACACAATCAGGCGCTATTTAGACCTGATGGTTAAAAATGACCACGGTAATTTTAGATATTGAAACTGTCTACTTGAGTATCCAGACAAGAAGAGCTCATAAATTCTCAAAAAAGTATACCAAATCGGTCAAGAGGGTGCTCCAAACGGAGTCATCCTTCGAGCGACTCGAAATGGCATTTATCGATACTGGTGGATTGTATCCGGAAGTAAGGTAGCGAGAATATCGACAACACAAATCGATCAGTAAAAAGAACAAATCGCACTACCGGATTTTGGAACACCTACAACGTTACACTCTACATACGAGTTTTATTTAATGGTTCTTGAAAGTCAGCATTAGTTACACATATAAAACAAAGGTACTCTAAATTTGCAGTGATCAATAGTTATCTCTTTTTGGAATCAAAATAATTTTGATATATAGGAAGCTAAATCATATATTTCCGGAATTTATTCTAGTTTTAGTGCTCATTTAGAAGAGGCCAATAAATTACTGATTAACTTCGAAATATCTATATCTAAATTATGATAAACGAGAGCATTCTATTTAATAAATTGCTATTAAAATTATCGCTTTTCCAGCATGGCAATTTAATTAGTCTAGCTGAAGTAGTTTAGAAAGAAAATGCATGAAAGGGTTTGTCTGATATTTAAGCGCCTGAGGCCGAGCTTGGAAAAAATTAAGGATGGAAAGTTGATACTGGTATAATAGCCAAATTTTTGTCGTGAATGTTTTTAGATATCTCACTCAGAAACATCTAAGAGCATGATTCATTATGAAGGTGTAGCTCCTCTGCTATTAAGCGAAGAGTTGTTTTCACCTTTTCAAGCAGAAATATTACTTGCGTTCCCTATTTTATTGATTTTTTCAATTTAGGGCTATTTCGTTCATCTTCAAACTTGGAAGTTTATCAATAAAGTAATTTAATAATTATTCTTCGCTATGGTCTCCCTAAATCCGCGTTTTATGCAGGGAATGTCCACAGAACTTCTCATTCCAAGGATTCCACGGTCATAATAGAAGATTCGACTTCGGAAAGAAGCGAACTGCTAATCCCGTCTTGACAATTAACTCAAACGCCTCTTAGGATGCACATTTTCCTTCAAGTTATCATTCAGAATTTTCTTCCATAATATGCCCAAAGTCCGATCTAAAATAAAATATGTAGCGTCAAGTCATGTACATGGGTCACCATCCAAACGTTTAATTCAGTCACAAAATTGCCCCAGTAAAAATAGAAATTGTTTTTTATTTATTTATTCCAAACTTTATGTGTTCGTTGTATAAATAAAGCATTGCTAGTTTAAGCGTTCAAATAACTGTGGTACGGTAAGTGGATTTAGATAATAACATTACTAGAGCCCCAAAAATTTTTATTTGCCATTTTAATTGTATATTTGGTATAATTTTGAGGATAAAGCATATTAATGCGTATTTCAAAAATAATTTATTGCATATTTTTTGAAAAAAATTATTTTCTGAATTTGATATGGATATGAAATGCCCATGCCTAAGATGTCAATTTGACATCAAAATTCATATATTAGAATGTATCACCTAATGCGTAATTACCTTTGCATCACTAGAGATGAAAAGGTTGCTGGTTAAAGCCAATTGCTATTATGAAAATTAAACATCAAAATAAATAAATAAAATAAAATGCATAACAAGAACTGTTCTGCGTCTCAATTATTTACTTATCATTTTAATTTAATTAATTAAAGTAATGTTTTTCTCTAGTCTCTAGCCCCCATATGTTAAAAGCCTGTTAATAAAATAACTTCTGTAGAGCATCTTAAAGTTCTTAATAATGCCTTGGGCCAAAGATTGGCAATGTGAAGGGGAGAAAAATAAGTTTGACATTGTCCAGTTAGAAGTTGCGTAAACGCAACACCATTTTTTGGCAACCCTGTATTTTTGTATTTTTATGTAAACACATGTATTATTGAACCATTATTACGTAATATATTTATTACTGATATGACCATCACTCTTTATGACTCATGTTAATAAGTATTGATACAGCAATTAACAACAGTTGTTGCTACTGAACGTTTCATGCCCTACATGCAAGTTTAGTTAAAGTTTTCGTATTAATTTTAGTCAAACCTAAATTGGTTGCTATTTTGTTCCAGTAATAGAACTTCAGTGAAAACGTAACGTTCGAAATCGCATTAATCATACTTAGCTGAAAGCGCTACTTGCAGAAGAGAAGTTTATTCTGGAAAATAAAATGTTACATTTGCATGTTTATGAAAATTTTACTAAGGGGATAATAAGAGCAGGATTTATTCGGTTTATGCTGGAAAAACTTTGCTTCCAATATGAAAGCTTTAGTTCAGGATAAGATCTTCAGCTATTCGAATTTGGCAAAGCTGATTCTATATGGGCAAGTGAAAACCGGTAGAAAAAAAATTCGTGCAAGCACTTTTACTCAAGACACACATATATTATGACCATCAGGAAATAGGGTTTTCACAAGTGCCTCTACATTCGCTATATGGTCTGGAGAAAGTTGGATGAATGAAGAAGGCAATTCCTTTTTGAATGTAAATTATTTATCTACTCAGCAATATGATTTCTCACCAAATTAAATCCTGCCACAGGCAGAGCTATTTGAAGATAATCAATAAGTTGAGTGTCTTTATATGAAATTCCCTCATACCTCACCTTGACGATATACAGAGTCGATCCATTAATTATGGACAGCGTAGAAAACCGGATGAAAGAAGAAGGCAATCCTTTTTCAAGGAAGCGATAACACATAAAGAGTATCAAGAATGTTTTATTTTGTTCCAGTTTATTACGTTACCCTAGCTAGAGAAACGTAGTCATAAATAAATTTAATAAGGACAGTGTAGGTATAAGTCTGACGTATAAGTTGGGTGTTAAAATTAATATAAAGTTTATTATATTATGTCTCTCATACTCAGAATGCAGTAAATTCGGTGCAGTAACTTTGAATAAAATGGCCGAAAAGTGTTTTAGAAATGAAAAAGATATTCATGAAACTATGAGCTGAATAATAATTGGACTTTAGGTATGTATGTATGTATGCGAAGTTATTCCGGATGTATGACTAAGAGTTAGGGCTTTTTATGCGAAACTCATATGCTGCTGGAGCATTTTATTGTAGAACAAAAAAAATCCATCTATATGATGATAGTTTCAATTTAATTTCGTTCCCCCTCCAGCACTTCATTCAAAATATTTCGTTGAAAGATGCAAAAAGTATGCACGTAATTTTTGTCATGATTGTCACGTGGGTCTCCTACTCAGAACCATTTGGAATCATTTTCCCATCTAGTTTGATAACAGGTGTATCTACTCAATTAAATCTTAATATTCATGGAAACCTATTGCAAGAACACATATTAAAATATAAGCTTATACTTGTCTGTTCAAAACTCGTTTTCCAATACTTATTAACAAGATTTTTACCCGTTTGGGAGTAATCAGCTGTGAGCGCCGTAACCCAGATTTCAGATGATCAAAGTTCAAATCCTTCTAGGTAATTTAACCGGAAGCACGATTTATTGAAATTTGCACCACAATAAGAAAAATCTAACGTAAATCTCGTTTTGTTCGAAACGATATTTTTCGTACCTAAACTACCGCAGTACTACCACTTTTCTGTACATTTAATTTGTAAAAAAATTCAACTCATGTAGAACCTTGCTATTTCAATATTTAGAATGCAACATACCACAGTAACATTAAAATATCTTGCCTATTAACTTTCGAAGCTGCTGATGCATATAAATTTGAATTTCCCTTTAACACGAAGCAAATTATGCCAGCTTTGCTTTGATATTCAATACAGTTAAATTCTTCGTACGAAACGGATATTCCTTTCCAAAAAGTGGTATTTACTTAACAAGTCTCAATGATAGCGAATTACTCCATCTCGCCAACAAAATTGTATCCAATTTGGTATAAGGATTTTCTTTGACCCAGTTTTAATATCCCATCTGGGAAAAACAGATTTTGTCGACTAATCAAGAAATGCATCTGCTTTTATCGGAAGTCCAAATAACCAATTATTTCTTTTAAAATGCTGTCATAGTTGCCCGCAGCATTGAAGAGTGACGGTAATGGATCCATTCATACTGACGGAAATGACAGATTGAGTAATTGGAAATGCATTATATCATTGAAACCGTGCTTAATGCCGTTAGTTGCGTTGGCTTGAGTATGCTGAATATTCTCGATATTATTTTTTTTCATCAGACACCATTGCAAAAAAATTAAAATAATGGATATTTTTTATGAATATTATTCACATGAAAATTGGGCTGAACTAATAAGCCTATGGAAATCTACTCATAACCCTTGTAAATATGATATACATTTTCTTATATAAAAATCAGCTATAAGAGTCAAATCAAGGAATATTTAATAACTACGCAGAGCGGCTAATCTTTACATTTACATGTATTTGCTTGTTCAAATGCAATATTTACAGGATAATAATCACAAACAGGATGCACTAACACTGCGTACCCTACACCAAAAATAAATTGCCCCAGATAGGGTGTCCTTAGAAAATATTTACTTTACACGTTTTGTAAAGTGTAAATCCTCACCGGATCTACGTAGGCCGCAACATAGTGGGCTTTCTAATCTCGGTTTAGAGATTCGGGGTATATTTATCAAAAGGTCATTGAAAACGGCATATTTACTCTCTATGTGTTGGCCCTGCGTAAGGAAAAGTTCGATTAATTATAAAATTGAACTAGTCCGAGCGTTTTAGGGTATCTAAAACTTAATGAAATTTGTGCAACAAAACCTTATCTAAATTAATGTGCTAACACTGCTGAAATTGTGCGTTTCGCAAATAATCAGATTCATATAGTATACGTCTCTGATTAGACGATATTTTTAAATGAAAAGAAAAAGTATATGTTTTTTACACTTTCTTTCCCATTTTGTGCAGTTTGCTTGCTTTTTGTATTTACAAGATTAGAATTTTAGTGAGAAGTTTGAAATTAAATTAACATAATTTAATACATAATCTAAATCAAAATATTATCTAATACAAAATTTACAGTTCTAATACATTGTGAAAAGAAAATCTTAAAATTTAAATGTGAAGTTATGCAGTTATTTGAACACAAAGGATTCTTGGTTTTTCTTAAAAATCTAATTTATTCAGTTCTGATTTGTATAAGATTTTCAGTTCCTCTGAGCCAGTATGAATTGCTTTATTGAAATGCATTTTTCTTTAGGCATGCTTAGCACACTACTCCTAAGTAGTAATTAGGACTCTGTATTCACGCATTAACTCTAGTAATTATCTACGCTAGGAGTTGACTTTAGCCGAGCGAGAGAGAGAAACAGTAACCGAAGTGATTTCAATTACCATAAACCTATTGTTTAAATACAATTTTTCTGGAAAATGGATGCGAGTGGTAATTTGAGATACGGCACATTTTTAGTCAACAACGGTAAATTGTTTTTGGCGATCAGATTTTAATTTGCAAGTTATTACGTCAAATCTACGATTTTTGATTATTTCGCTATACAATTACTGTCGCAAAAGTAAACGATTTGGATGCAATTTTCTTAAAGCATACCTTTTGATGGTCTTTCAAACTCTATTGAAATTGACGGGAATTTTTTGGGTATGTGTACTCTTGAGAAAAAAAGGGTAATTTTGGGTCGTTCTAGCACTGAAAAAGAAACGGAAAACTGAGACACAGTGCGATAGGAAATTATTAGGTCAAGAGCTATACAGGGTGGTGCAACCAAGATGAGGTGGACGATTGTGAGTAAACGGTGAGGAGTTTCGAAAAAATATTTTTTGCATGTTGTTTATAGTCAAATACGGTATGTTTTAAAAATATAGCCATAATACAGGGTGGTCCGAAAAAATCGTGGCGAACCAAACTTGTATTTTTTTAAATGGAACACCCGGTATATAATTATCCCAATTTAATCTCCCCTTGATTGCGATCACTTTGATATACGGTTTATTAGGGCTAAAACTTATAGTACGGGATTGGGCGCGGTTAAAATTGAAGAAATGCTCACAGTTCGGTCATTTTTTGACAGCATTTGAAACAGGTACAGAAAACCCAAATATTCCATGAAACGTATCATATCATTGAATACAATAATAGCTTGCAATTTATTTAAAATTATTTATCGTTATACAGGGTGGCCAAGTTATGCAAATACACCCTGGGCTCATTTTTTTTAAATGGTATATTTTATTTTCGTGTTAAAGATACACACTTCTTGCTTTTAAAAAATACCATACATGATACTTCTCTAACCAATAGTTTTGTAGTAAAATAGCACTGAAAACAAATTTTTTGCATTCTAATACGATTATCCTGATTTTATGTTGATTATTATTGAATATCCAATATTTGTAAGCCATGACACCATCATAAATGAAACAGAAGATTTACGAATCTGTGAAAGCTACTACAGCATAATGAACATAATTCATTATGACAGCACCCTTGTCTCCCAATTTAGATCAGAAAAACCTTTACGAGCGACTAAGACTTATCACCGCAGACAGGAGCAGATTACAGCAATTAATAAAGACCCGGAGAAAGTTCAAACTAGGGGCGATAGAAATTTGGTCCAGTTCAATGCAGCAAAGATACAAGCAGCCACGTTTACCAAGAGGGACAATACTTCGTGCCCTTATGGCAGGATCGACCAATCCTTCATCCTCGTCAATCGGACTGCTGGGTGTCTCGGTCAACTGCAATATGTCCTGGCATGACCACGCTGCCAACATCGCAAAATCAGCCTCCCGCACCGGCTTGGTGCGCTATTTCGCAACAAAAAACTGTATTCACCGCAGCAGTTACTCTTGCTCTACAAAGCGCAAATAAGCCCGTGCTTAGAATATTGCTCACACATCTGGGGTGCCGCACCAAAGCACACTCTAAAGCTGCTGGATTCCATTCACAAGAGAGCTGTTCGTCGTGTCGGCGATCCGGAGTTGACCCGGAATCTGGATAGTCTGGAACACCGCAGACATGTGGCGGAGATGTCCCTGTTTTACAGATACTTTCACGGCAGATGTTCCCAGGATTTGACCCACCTCATCCCGCCCCTGGCAACGCCTGTCAGAGAGTCACGACAGACGGCAAGGGAGCACCAGTTCGTCGTACAACTGGAAACACCTAGAACATCGCTTTAGAAGACTTCCTTTGTCCGGCGTACTGCATCACTGTGACTCACTCACTCCCAGGACATCTGTTTCCCCCTAATTACAACCTACAACTATTCAATCAACACACACCGCTCGCCGAGTGCCATAGGATATCCCTTTAGTGTGTGTGCCACTACCATAAAAAAATAAACTGATAATTGATTATCTTTGTTTGAAACTGATTTATGAATTTACTTTACGTTTCCTAAAAACAATATTTTCCTGTTTCTTGAAATATTTCTAATAAACATTATTAGGCCGTCTACACTTAGCTTGTCAATATTGGATTATGTTCATTATGCTGTAGTAGCTTTCACAAATCCGTAAATCTTCTGTTTCATTTCTGATGGTGTCATGGCTTACTGATATTAGATATTCAATAATAATCAACTTAAAATCAGCATAATCGTATTAGAATACAGAAAATTTGTTTTCAGTGCTATTTTACTACAAAACTATTGGTCAAAGAAGTATCATGTAGGGTATTTTTTAAAAGCTAGAAATGTTATCTTTGACATGAAAATAAAATATACAAAAATGAATGAATGAAAAATGAACCGAGGGTGTATTTGCAAAACTTGGCCACTCTGTATAACAATGAATAATTTTAAACCAATTGCAAGCGATTATCGTATTCAAGGATATGATACGTTTCATGGAATATTTGGATTTTCTGTATCTGTTTCAAATGCTCTCAAAAAATGACCGAACTATGAGCATTTTTTCAACTTTAACCGCGCCCCAATCCCTTAATAAGTTTTAGCCCTAATAAACCTTATATCAAAGTGATCGCAATCAAGAGGAGAATAAATTAGGATAATTATATACCGGATGTTTAATTTAAAAAAATGGAAATTTGGTTCGCCACGACTTTTTCGGACCACCCTGTATTATGGCTATAATTTTAAAGCATAGCGTATTTGACTATCAACAACATGCAAAAAATATTTTTTCGAAATTCCACACCGTTTACTCACAATAGTCCACTCCATCTTGGTTGCACCACCCTGTATATTTTTCTCAGTAGAAAAAGATAGCCGGTTCGACATCACTCCACCTCAGGAGGAGGCTTACAGCGGGCAATCCGCGAGGTGTTCGGCAACTTGGGCTATGATACGCACTTAAAATATAAGGGCGTGTCACCCCGAAGCCGTGTGACGTATAGAGATTCGCGCCGAGCCATAAATTCCTGGCAATGATGCGACGTCACCGTCAAGGATTAGGACACTTGGGCTATATAATGTTAAAGGTTTGAGTTAATGAAGGGCTTATTGATGAATTTATGTCAGTGTTCGTTTACTGATGATCATCCTCAGGGATCTGACCCTGACCTCCAAATGATATCCGTCAAGATTCGTCCACTTCGGCGGTACCATTTTAAGGTGTTAAATAATAAATATACTAACCGAACTGCGCCATAAATTTCTGACTTGACGTCACCATCGAGGATACGGCCACTTGGTTTATATCATTTTGAGGTGTGGCACCAGTAACCTAATCTAACATTTGGCATCTCTCGTAGCATTTGTAATCGATATCATAATCAACACGATTATCCTATTATCATATTATTACTATTATTATTGTGACTTAGCCTTACGGCATTCGCACTCCCTCTAATGGGAACAATCACTTATCTCAGATATCCCGGATATCAAAAGGATTAAGCTCTGAGGGAACCCTTTCCATGTTATCGGGTCCTTGGTGGCACATACGGATTTCCTACAAATTTTTGGACGGTACGGGCTGTTGCGAGTACTGCTTTCTGCATCAATTTGAAGAGATGTTCGCTCAATCCGAGTTCCTTGATGTTAATTAACTGGTTCTTTGGAATTAATCCTTTTGATGAACAATGATTGGCACCGTTGTTACTATCTCCATTCCCCATTGTTGTCGGACTTTCTCTTGTAAATCACAATATTTGGCGATCTTTTCGGCGTGCTTGACCTGCAAATTGTTGTTGTTGGGTATGGCGATGTCGATCAGCATGGCTTCCTTGACCCGCTTATCTACTAGAATGATGTCTGGTCTATTGTGGGTCGCCCGTCTACTCAGTAGGCACAGTGCGGTCCCAGTAGGTCTTATGGTTGTTTGGGAGTGTATTTATAGTAACTTACCTTTTCCGTCTGCAGCAGCAACAGCTTATCTTCTAGTTCCTGATGGATGATCTTCGCAACTGCATCGTGCCTGACTTCATATTCTGTTGTTGCGAACGTTTGGCATCCTCCTGTAATATGCTGGATGGTCTCAGTGGGTTGACAGCCGTATGGACATCGATCATCCGCCACCGAAGCATCTCCAATTATGTACTTGAGATAGTTTCTGGTGGGAGTCACTTGATCTTGAATAGCCAGCAAAAAGCCCTCGGTTTCGGGGAACATTTGTCCTGAAACTAACCAATAGTTCGACGCTGTATTGTCGACGTGATCCTGGGTAGCCTCATTCGCATGCCTCCCATATAAGGGATTTTCCTTCCACACTCGTATTTTCTCAAGGTCGATATGATGGCGGTCTTGTACCTGGTGTTCTTTCAAAATCAGTGCTGCAGAGTAAACTGCGTTACAAACTACCCTATGAACTTCTGAGGAATTCGCTTTCCTGTGAAAATAATTGCGCAAATTATTTAGTTGCCGATCCAAATTGTTTACGTAGATCCACTAGCCCTCTTCCATCTAGATGTCTTGGTAAGGTTGCTCGTTCCACTGCGCTCCTAGGAAGGTGTTTGTGTGCTCTTGTAGGTAATGTTCTTGTTTTCCGCTGGATATTTTCAGTGTTAGTGCCGGTCCATACTACCAATCCAAACGAGTATCCAAGAACTGAGACGGCATAAGTATTGATGCAGAGATTTTTGCTCTTAAGTTGAGTTTTTGCCAAACGTTTTATCCTTCTAGTAAATCCTTCTGTTAATTTAGCCTTCATTGCGCCATGTGATATGCGCATTGTTTGTTTCATTCTGAGGTACTTGTAAAATTCATATCCCTTCATTGCCTCGATGTTCTGGCCGTTCCTAAGTTCAAAGTGACCTGGACCTACTTTACCTCGTACGATGTTCACTGTACGGCAATTTTCCAGTCTAATCCGCATTCCATATCCATGGAAAATTGTTCTATAATCTTCAACATTTGCTCTAGCTGATTTTTGGTAGCTCTCATAAGTTTTAGGTCATCCATATAACGCAAATGATTGACTTTCTCTCCTGCCTCTTTGTTGTTTTTGGTGTTGTATCTAGAAAGTAGAATTCAGCTAGTGGGATAGAGGGTTCATCGCAATACAGAACCATAGCGGGTTGAGGGCGTCTCCTTGAAATACACCTCTTTTTATTGGTATGTTTTCGGTGGTAATCCCTGCTTCATTAAGATATATTTTCGTTTGCCAAGATGTCATGGCATGCCTTAAAAAGTTAACAATGTTAGCATCAGTCTTATATATTTGAAGAATCTTTAGTAGCCACTGATGAGGCACAGAGTCGTAAGCCTTTTAATAATCGATGTAAGCCATGTACAGATTCCTATGCTTGGAAAATGCCTGGTTGCAGATGACAGAATTGATTATGAGTTGCTCTTTGCACCCCATTGATCCCTTAGCGCATCCTTTCTGCTCACAGTGGGCATATAGCCAGTGTGCTCAGCAGGTTGTTACCACTTTGTACATCGTTGAGAGATACGTGATTGGTCGGTACTTGGATGGAACTTCCGTGTTTTCCGGGTCCTTTGATAGAAGGTATGTGGCACCCTGAAATAAAAAGCGTGACATATTTTCAGGATTGACGATTACGTCGTTAATTAAATTTGTTAATTTTTCGTTGGTACATTGGAGTTTCTTGAGCCAGTAGTTCTGTATTCTATCTGGGCCAGATGCCTTCCAGTTATGGGTATCTCTGATGCGGTTTGTAACTTCTGCTGTCGTAAACGGCTGGTCAGGCATTTGGTCGTATTCCTGGGAGGTCCGGCGCTCCCCCGCAATCCAGCCTGCTTCAACGTTGCACTGGGTCGGTGTTCCTAACTGTTCGCTCCAAAATTGCTCAACATGGTCACTGATGGGGAATATGTTGTTCGATTCTGTAGCCCTCGTATTTAACGCTCGGTAGAATGTTTTTCCTGATCGTTGGAATAAGACATTATCTCGTTTTCTTTTATTACTCGATTTGTTCCTCTTTAAACGCCCTGCAAATACAGATAATTTTTTTTTAAGTGTCAAGACATTGCTGGTGTGTTTTGTTTTCTGGATCATCACGAGCATGGATTCGATATCGAGTCATGATTGATTGAACGCAAGTTTCCAGCCTTTGGGACTTTTAGCTTTCCCATATCTCTTCGTATGTCATCAATCCTAGCATTCAATCTTCTTTCCCAATGATGTGTTTGTGGCTCGTCCACTGTTTGCGCCGTTCCCTTTGTTCGTACTTTGGTTCCCAGGATTCGGGCAATGGCCCTTCCAGGGCAGTAGATTAACATATGGCCCAAAACACTAAAATGATACGACTCAAATGAACGAATCCTGATAGATTACATCTGAAGATCAGAGCCAAATCCCTGAGAATGATCGTCAGTAAATAAAAACTGGCACAAATCCATGAAGATGCCCTACCATAACCGAAACCTTTAAAATGATATGGCTCAAGTGGCCTAATCCTTGACAGTGACATCATAGCCAGGAGTTTATGACGTGTCTCGGATATCTATGCGTCACACGCCTGCGGGGTGCCACGTCCTTAAATATGTCATTCTAACCCAAGTCGCAGAAAGCCTCCTGAGGTGGAGTGATGTAGATCCGGCTATCTCTATCTACTCTTCTTGGTTTCGAAAATATTTGAAAAAAAGGACTCTTCATGGAAAATGTAAAAATATCGATTTCTAGGTGAAAAAATGATTTTTTTTTCTCGATAACTTAACGAAAATCTAACTCAAACACTGTAGTATAAGGCACTTTGGAAATGATGTTGCCTTTTACATTTTTTCCCATTTCAAGTTTTGGCATGACACGTCACCACTTAACATTTTATTACACGAAACCCAAATAATCTGGAGCAGCTAAACTTTTGTTAATGTACAAAAGGAGTGATATTAGTTCTGCTTCCAAAAAATCGAATCGATCTAATCGTAAATACCGAACTGGTGATTTTTTGGAATTTCAGTTTCAAAAATCTGCTTTAAGCGTCCGTGCCAGCCAACGCATAGCTATTTTCCAGAAATAAATCTCAGACTCATAAGCCCCTTGATCTACGTTATAGAACATTTTCGGTACGTGATCGGGAAATAACAGGGTTAAATTGAAACATCCAGAAAATTGCAAACTATGTCCAAAGTGTTCCACAATTTTACGAGTATGAATAGATAGCTATGACTTTAATGCATAATATGAAATTTGAAGGGATACGCCTTCCAAAATATTGATATGAATTGAAGCTGGAAACAAGGGTCAGGATCGGAAAATGTGGACATTTATTGGCGGTTAGAGGCAGTTTATAGAGGATTTTATGTCAAATTTCGTGGTAAATTTTTACTTTTACTTACGTACACCGATGCGTATAGTTTTTGTGGACTTCTCATCTAGAAGATGGGAAAATGAGCCAAGAACTAAGAACCTATAAGCTTTCTAAATTTTAGCTTGCACTAAATAAAAGATAGAGTATTTTATCTACTGTCTAGAGAAATAAATGTGACAGTGTTGTCATGTTTCGCGTTGTGTAAAATTTCGTGATTTTTTCAATACAACTCCTCGTATATTATATTAAATATAAGTAGAACATTAAATGAATACTTTAACGATATGTAACACGTAGGTCTAAGAGTCACCGTTTCCGACTTATTAACGATCAGATTCACTTTATTGCTTATTTTCTAATTAAAAAACTACACAATTTCATAATTTCCATTAGTTTATTAACTGTATTTCATAATCCTGCCAATTAAAATAAATAATTTAGGCCCTATGCATATTTTTAAAACTATGTTTATATAAAATTGTCACCAAATAGCTTAGATCTACAGAGTTGTTCTCGAAATTATAACAACATAAATTAGTTACAAATAATGAATAAAAAAAAAGAAATAAACTACTAAAAATACGAAATTAACTTACAGATAGCAATAGTATGTGTGTATTTACTTAATATTTTCTTGTTATTATCACACTGATTAAGCAACTGAATGTCTTCTCTTATTTCTTGTTCATGCTGTTTCTGATAGGTCCAGTTAACTCAGCAAAATTTGTATTTACATATTGTCTTATCTCCTTAGCATTGTGACACGAAGCCTCATCCATTTGGAAAATAATTTGACTATCAGCTCCCAACATAGGCATTATGTTATCCCTATTCGCTCCCAACATTGGCATTATATTATTCCAAGAGATTTAGATAGCCCTGACGGACGGTTTTAGATTTCCTTCCATAAAAACCGGTCTTTTATTTCGATTTCTGTAAATGCCAATGATGCCTGCGTATTTTGATGTTAACTAATTTTTGCTTTTTTTTGCTTCCTTGGAACAAGTAATGAACAATTTATATGTTCAAAATTTAAGAGTGTGCTGGATTCATTACTCCAGTAAATTCTTTGAAGTACGTTGTTTTTAAAATGGCCATTCATTACATGCATACACAGTTTATCCCACTGAGCGAGGTTTATCATTTATCTTCTGCCAGTGTACTTTGCATTTTCTTCTATTTTTATTCCATTTGCTCTAGTAAAGAAGTTTTCATGATAACATTGGACAAAGCAGTTTTTGATTGATACTTTTGGAAACACCTTTATTTTGTTTGCAACGATCGTCAGAATTAGGAAATATGCAGTTTAAATGTAGTGTCTATGCATATAAATATGCGAAGGTTTTGTCAATAATATGCACCAAACACTAAATATGTGCAAAAAACACACAACAAAATTTCGATGATTCGCATTTACCCAACACGTTAGGAGCCATCATGAGAGCGAAAAATCTGGGCCCGCAGGCCAACGTTTTTTATCGTAGTTTTTGCTTCTATTTGGCATCAATTTTGTATAGCAAACCGATTTTTTCAAAAAGTCTGTAAGATTTTTCTCTTATTCACTCTTTTATGAAACACGGGTTGTGTGTCGAACGGCCCATTAAACCAAATATACTCTGCAGGCCGCATCAGCGGTGTATGTTTTTAGACATAAAAAAGGTCGTGTATTTCTAATCTGTGTTCTCTCTCGCAATGTGTTTGCCAGGCTCTCAATAATAGGAGCCAAGCCAGCGTAATCTACATGGACTTCCGCAAGGCGTTTGATCAGATTGATCATTATGTAATATTACAAAAGACATACAGTCCACTTGGTTTTTCAGACAGTCACGTCGCACTCCTAAAGTCAAATCTTTTGGTTCGAAGGCAGTTTGTCGAGCTTGAGGGCTTTAGACCTGACACATTTATCCAACCTCGGGAGTACCTCAGGATTCCAACCGTGGGCCTCTTCTATTCAATATATTTATTGACGATCTAATTCGTAAGATTGACTGTTTCAAGCTGGCCTACGCTGACGATCTTAAAGTCTTCAACTGCGTTGACACCTTTGCAAACTGTCTTCGCTTGCAGGCTAATGTTGATGCTGTTAGCGAGTGGTGCGCAACCAGCAGACTTGATCTGAACGTCCCAAAATGTAGTGTCATTACCTATCATAAAATAGAATAGAATAAAAATTCCCATCGTTTTCAACTATTCCATTAGCGGCACTGTCTTGGATAGATCGTCAACTGGCAGGCATCTTGGCATAGTGTTTAACGAGAAATTTAAATTTATTCCTTATATAGAGCAGATGGTGGCTGGTGCGTCACGAATGTTGGGCTTTCTAATTAGAAATTGCAAACAGTTTACCAACATCTTTGTCATCAAATTGCTGTATTACTCCTTCGTTAAAACAAGGCTAGATTATGGGTCACTTGTATGGTGTCCGTTGTATGATTGCCACATTGATTCGATGGAGGCTGTACGGAGTATCTTAAGTTCAGAGAGAATGGTATCTACCCAGACAGAGGGTTTGCGCGCAGAGACTCACAATCGGTGACAATCCTTTATAATCTTCTCCATGATGTGATCGACTGTCCTTTTCTTTTGGAGCAAGAGCCGTCGTGGTCTAGATGGTTAGGTCTCAATTCGGCGACTCAAAGGTACTTGTACACTTCGTCTTGTTCTAATGCCTTGATACCGGTGTTCTTGTCTAGTACTATGTTTTCCATCGTTTGTAGCTCTCCTTTGATGAATGTAGCCCTTGCGCATTTATCTAGTCCAAATTGCATCTGTATGTCTCTGCGAAATTCATGTACTTTTTCTAGTTATTGCGTTAATTCGTCTTCACTTTTAGCTATCAGTTTCAGATCATCAACGTACAGGAGATGGTTTACCATTTGTTTCGCGTTTCTGCAAGTATATCCTGTGTCTGTTATCTTAAGGATGCTACTCAGGAGGAACAGGGACATACAAAATAGCAGCGGTGATAGCGAATCTCCTTGGTAAATACCGTTCTTGATGTTAATTTCTTTGATTATGAGGGTTGATGATCCATTTGACAGGTGTAGCTCAGTTTTCCAAGTGGTCATGGTTTTCGTTATGAAAGCAAGTAGTGTTGGGGATATTTGGTATATATTCATGTTTTCCACTAGCCAGCTGTTAGGTATACTGTCAAAACCTTTTTATAGTCAATCCAGGCTATTGATAGGTTTTTGCTTTTATTCTTGCTGTCTTTTTGGATCATGTTGCTGGTTAAGAGGTGATTTTTGCACCCGTAAGAGTTCTTGACGCAATCTTTTTGTTCGTCAGGGAAGAGGTTGTTTTCTACTAGATGTGAGTAGAGTATTTCTGATATTATCTTTGTTACACATTGTTTAAGCAGGTATGGGGTGATATAATTTGGCTTTTTCAGTGTCCTCGGATTTGGGATTCAGGTGGGTCTTGCCTTTTGTTAGCCAGAGGGGCGTCTCCTGTTCTTCCATTATCATGCCTTTGTAAGACTTTGCCTGGGTTTCATGTATTGCTTCTAGTTTCTTCCACCAGAAGTTTTATCATCCGTCTATCCACGCTGCTTTCCAGTTTGCTGTTCGATCAGTTGCTAGCTTGAGTTCGGCTAGGCTGATGTCGGGCCATTCCATGCGTTTTAATTTGGAGACTTTTTCGTATTCTCTCTGAATCCAGATTGCAGTACTGTTGTGTCTCATGCGTCTTTCCCATATGCTTCTGGGCGTCTCTCTGATTGCGTTTTTCTTCCCTAATATCTCGTTGTAGAGTCGATGTGGGTTTTCCGTGCACTATTTATTCTGGCAGTACTGGTTGCTTCTCTCGGTGTATCGTTTTATTCTGTAGGTTTTTGCTGTTATTTGTTGTTTCAGTTTTTCTTGATTTGCCGAGAGTTGAGTCTCCTTGGTGATGTGGTACTTCGCGTACAGTCCTCTTTTCTTTTCTTTCATTGCCTTACTGAGCGTAGGGCTTTGTGTCCCTTTCAGTTGTGATTGATCTCTTCTCAACATTGCTATTCGGCACTGGATTCTTCGCTTCCATGGTGGTTCTCCTTCTCTCGCTTTAGGTCATTTTTCTTTTTTTCTGGTATCAGGATGTTCTGTATTGTTGCTGCTGTTGTGTGCGCGAGATTGTTGATTGTTTTCAGGTTTCTGTATTCATCTGGTTGTTCACTGCATGTTTCGTTATGATCTTCTGTTATTGCTCTGTAGTACTGGATGCCTTGTTCTCTGCTTTTGGGTCTGTTTTCACTTTCTATTTCTTGGCTCTGTATCTTTAGGGCTCGTGTTTCCCTCTGTTCTTCATCTGTATCCTCCATGTCCTCTGTTTCTTTCTGTTTTGTTTCCTCAATGTTGGCTGCCATTGTTTGGCTCTGAATCTTGGCTTTCATTTCTTTCAGGATGTTTTCTAAGTCTGGCGCGTTGATTTTATTCTGTTTCTGAATGTACCTTCTCTGCGTGTTCATGGTGTTTGCAGCGAGCTTATATTTTGAGTGTTCGTTCCGGATTTTCCAGAGTCTGAATGCTTCGTTGATGTTGGCTGTTCCAGTTCTTTCTACTGTGAGGAAGTGGCATCACATTATTTCTTTATACTTCTCAGCTTGGGGTCGACTGGTAGTGGTTTTTTTCTTTCCGTTTCCTTGGGCGTATTGGCTGGTTGTAGGTTGCTGGTTCTTCAGGTTTCCTGTCAGGAGGAGGTTGAGCTCCTTTGGTCTTGCTATTTTGCTTATGACAGTTGGTGGTTGGTCTGGCGTGAACTTGTTGGCAGTTGATTGTTATATTGATGTGTAGACGTTGATGTTTAACTTGTGAATTTCCGATAGGGCAAATATCTACGCTGGTACCATGTGAACCATCCTGTCTCATAGTATAGCAGTAGTTTCTATCATTCTACATCCATGGATCAGTTGCCACTAGATATAATTTCACCTCATTGCAGTTTTGCTGGACGTAGCTGACCGCTTGATATCTAACTTTTATATGTCGTTCTAGTATTCTGTGTGGATGAATAAGCTGACGGCTAGGAACAAGCGGTTTCCTTCCCCCTGGATTTGTTTTACTTCAAATGTTCTGGGTTCATTTATTAGCGCGGGTGTTGGGTTATTGTGCCGAGTGTTGTTTTCAGTTTGAGGACCTCGCATGATGACGACCTGGGACGTCTCTAGCCCCCTGCCGGACACGACATCGTCGTTCTGATTCCGTTTGCGTCGTTATTGTTATCCGAGGCTTGTCATTAATTCTCCATTCTCATGGGTTTGCTGATTTTTGTTCTCCCCAGGTATTTTATTTCCCTGGTGTCCTTCGGTCTTAGAGACTGACTAGCATTCCCATCTCCAGGGGCGGCCCCCGATATCAGTTCAGCATCAGCCACGGATTATTATTATTATGGCGATGCGAATGTTTGTCAGTCTCTTATTATTATTATTATTATTATTATTATTATTATTATTATTATTATTCTTTTCCTGCTGTCTCGGTTGAAACCGGATTATTGACGGATGGTTTCTCTAACAGGGACGAAATTCATCTTATTCTGTTAGATGTTTAGAAACTTCCTCACTATGTGGCAGGTTGGAAGTATGACAGTCCTCTGAACTACACCGACAAGTTGAGCAGATCCAACAGATCCAACCTACCATGGTTTTTTATAGGTTCTTCGTTACAACACCTGTAACGGACACAACAACCGGTATTACACTTGTACTGACCAGCTGCCAAGTGTGTTGCAGATCTATAGCAAGATTTTGATATTTTCTGATTTTCTCCTGCTCGGTTTTAAGGAGATTAGTTGTCAGTGGACAAGCAATGTCTATGATGATGGCAGACTTATGTCGCTTATTGACTAACAGTAGGAGAGGACGAATATGATCCACAGGCCTGTGTCGGTTAGTACGGATCTATCCCAATATAAAACAATATTATTATTATTATTATTATTATTGTTATTATTATTATTACTTACTTTTACTTACTCCGTAGCCTCTACAACCCTGGATGGGTCTTAGCTGACTCCACGATTTGCCTCCATTGTTGTCGTTAATGTTATAAATAATACTATTATATTTTTAATATTCGTGAGATGCTTCACTACAGTAAAACACGTCTTAGTTGAAAGTAAAATAGCTAAGTACGCGTTGTTCCATATTCAAGTTATTAATATGCAATTAAAAATATTCTGCCATCCTTTTACCATCACCATTTACAATTTTGGCTATTTCCCGACGTCATTATTATTCTCCCGCCGTTTGCTCTGGTTTTTTTTATAATGAGAGCATAAGACCATAAGATGTATTAAAGTACAAAAAGAAGTAGCCCATGTCTGAAAACTAAGCTTTATACGCATTTTCCAAAAATTTTCAATAATATTTAAAAAAACTGTTTTTTGCCAAAAAATGCAAATTATGTAAAACTCTTATATGTGATTCCAAGATCCTATGGGGTTAGGTGTAGATTATCCCAAAGATATAAACATCTATAAAGATTCTTAAAATTGGTAAATATTTTTCTAGCAATGTTCCTCCTGCAGCTACAGTTTTATCATCGGCGATAATTTTTTTTTGTTCTTTTCTTTGGCTTGTTTCTAAAACAATTTTTCACGCGCTTAATCTTTTATACGATCCTGGAGCAAATGGAGCAGCCTAAATACATTTTGCGATGGAATTCATTAATTTCCCATACTATACAACTACACTCTGCGCAGAATCAATTTCTAAAAATATTTAGCTTCTCTAGTCTCTTGAGCAATTTTCGTAATTTGAACTGTGTGAACTTTTGAAATATACATTTTAAATTTATGGAATATTCGAAAAACCTCAAATTAAACGCTTTGATCATAATAGTGCCAGTGTTTTCAGTTAGACGCATCTTTTATCAGATCATTTTTGATCTGATGTAGCATGAATAAAGTGTGATGAAACCGCGGGATGTCCTGATGTAATTTAAGGACTATAAACTATATCGCTTATAAAGCAACATGAATTAGGTATATTGTTATATATCCCGCATAGATATAAATAATTTACGATCCTTTGTATTTGATTGCGCCGTTGAGGTAAGAGCGAATGATGGATTGTAAAAAAAACGCTACATCAAACCCATTATATTTAACATGCCAGTCTCGGGCAACAATATAAGATAGCACCTCCCTTCTTATCCTAACTCATGTCTGAGAAATATTTTCTGACGTTAAAAGGCAATTCAGCACACTAGGCTAAACAAGTTCTTAGAGTGTCAGTATCTAAAGGTTACATACTTCGAAAAATCGAAACGAGATATGACCATACGTTAATGCCAATGCACATATACTTATCGTTTGAGCGTCCCCATTAGTTATTGATAGTGTGACACTATGATGATATAGGAGTAGTTTGAAAATTTTATGGAGGTATTTAGGCGAGTTGAATTTTATTTTTGCGAATAATATTAGCCTTGAAAAGGGGAAGGGTAGATCGGTGAAGGTGCTGAACTATTTTAGATAAATATTAATGAGTTTATACATTTGGGGCTCTAGTTTTATCCTCTTTGGACCCAGGCCTAATTAATATTGATGCGACTGTCGATTTTTTGTCATGTGTTGCTTTCTATCCGCAAAGAATATAACATAAAGGTTTTTTGAATTTTTTTCTCAATTAAAAAAAAATAAGCATCATATTTGATACTTTCGGTCTGTAAGCATACAATTAATAAGAAAAACGCAAGCAAATTCTTAAACTTATTAGATTGGTTGTGAAAGATTAAAAAACAATTTCTTCCTACGCTACAACACAAACATTTTCATCAGATTTACATCTTGCAAAGGTTAATTTATTAGAGGTAGGCAAACGGCACTTGGATCACGTTTTCGTCTATGTTTCATATGTGTGCTTCCATCTCGCCTGCATCACTTATCAGAAATTAATTTGCGCTTCTTCTTTTGTTCTCAGCTTGTTGTTTTGTTCTTCATGGTCTTCACATTCCATAAGTTCTTTTACTCGAAATTTAAGTATGTGTTTTGGCTTGAAATCTAAATAGGTAAGCCGGTAGCTTTTCCATTTTCTCTTTACTCCGACCATCCCGCTACTACTGAGCAATAACAAAATAAAAACTGGTTTGAATCGTCCTCGTGTTCTTGTTCGTCCAGTTTCTTATCGGATACTTTCCAATTACGCAGTCTCAAAGGATTTACTGCTGCTGCTGCTGCTTGATCGACCATCTTCTACACGTGCCTTCTGGTTCCTTGCCACAACAGGAAGTAGCGAAATTTATTGGTTTGTTATCAAACCACTTTACAAAACTTTGATTTAGCATCATCTTGCGCAAGTGCATCATAATTTCCTTTCTCTTTCTTCTTTAGTTCACCGTCAGTCCAATAAGTAGCACCTTTTGCGATTCTGTTGGCCATTATTGCTTCAGGTACGATGAGGCTACGACAAGCAAGAAAATCAATCAGTAAGATGGAAATAAAATATTTATCCATAGAATAGCAATTTCAGGACCCTGCTTCTCACAACATCCAATTTTTCCGGTGTTGCCAATAGCGCCGATTCCATCGATTCCAGTGATAATCCAGTTGAAGTGGCCAAGACAAAGTTTTCAAACCTCTCCGGTTGGGCTTACCAATCTCATTAACAGCTGTCCAGCAAATGCTATCATCTGCTCATCAATTTAAACCTCACTGGTGCTCTCAGTCATGCGATACCCTCTTTTTACTCTTTCAAGGAGTCATCTTACCTTCCCGAATCTTGCTTCTGCAGAAACAGCATCATCATCTACAAAAATTAGATGAGAACGTAAGTTAAAAATTAGATTTCTTCTGATGTTATCTCACACTATGGGCATTCTAATATCTTAAACCTTTAACATCCGAAAAGCTGGCAGTGAACATATTCTGATAAGCATCGCACATCCAAATAATTTTTTGGTTTCTGAAGCAGTGGTGTTCAGCGATTGCTCTATTATACTCACTTCTCTCATATTTGTCAGCATTGCTATATTTTCAAAAAATCATCACTGATATATTTTTGGAAATCCTCTCATGGATCTAATTGAAAGCATCCCGACTTTTAGGAGAAAGAAACATTTTGTTTCGTATCCGTTTTTTGCAACGTGTTGGAACTAACTGAGCTGAGGGCATCTTATCCTTGGAATCAAAGTCATCGTCGGACTGGAAAATGTTTTGTTGCTGTACGATTTATTCGGTAAATAGCCCCTCTTCAAGGCCAAGAGGTAAATCATCAATGACATCAGACCGATTTAAACCTAGGTGATCAGCAAGATCCTAAAGCTCCTCTACCGATAAAGAACCAGAAATAATGACATTTCTCTTAATCAAATTCCCTCTTCGAACATGTCGATTTTTTCCAGATAATCTATTGCCACAGACACAAATCTAATTTCTAACATCATTAGCTAGGGTTGGATGAACACACCGGGAAGTTACTGGTGGGCCGAGCCGGTGTCGTGATACCGACCTACCGATCTAGATACGACTTTTTTGAGTTTGTGCAACTTTAGAAAATTCTAAAATATGCCTTCTTATTTGATACAGAAAATGGTTGTCTGGAGAATAAAACTAGTCATGGTGGAATCATCTTCAGTTTCTACAGAAACTTTGGTGTCTCAAATTCATGGGCAATATTCTTCCTTGAATCATACAAAAAATGGATGTCTGGAGAGAAATTACCGTAAGCAGTCGCGTCCTGAACCTTGTTGGTATCAAAAGATGATGATCAAGGTATGCCTCAATAAAATATTTGAGTTCTATATTAATCCATCTTGTGATTATATATGCGCTTACCATGATAGCCACTGCTGATCCTAAAATTTAAATAATGAAACAAGAACCACTGCAGCAAAATTAATTCAATCGTTAACTAAATTTTAAACAACTCTAACTATTCAGTTATATTTATAAATCTTTATAACAATAGAACCTTTATCAATCTACCTTCAAACCGATGGATGTAAATTTAATATTACAAAAGCACAAAGAATGGTCAACTCAACTTATGATCCAGAAGTATTAGAAAATTTGTCAATTGGGCAAGTGCAGGGCTGGAAACAAATGAAAGTGATATAATAGTTCAAAACGAATTGATGATACTCCTCCAGCTATTGCTATTTTAAGATTTGAAGTGGAAGTACACAATGTAGCCATGAATCGCATCATAATCAAAATTGAGGCATTATATTCAAGGCGTAGACATACTTGTGCTGAATTTTCACGTATGAATCCAAACAATTTTTCCGAACTAATACCAGACGATGCTTTGAATAAATTAGATAACTTGCTGTTTTGTGGGAGGAATGAAAGGAATTGGGAAAAAATTGCCTGACTTGAAAAGGACGGAGTTGAACGACCTCCCTGAATCATATGATAGAGCTGAAGGTGATTTAAATGACGCAGGTTTGGATACAAGAAATTAATTAGAAATTTCTATAGAAAAATGTTCTTCACGTCTACGTTGTAAACAATATTGTTTGCTGTTTTAATGTTTTGTATGAATACAGATTATACATTCGTGCCTAGTGTCATCTCTTTAAGACCTACCAGGATGTCCTTACTTCCGCGTGCACACAAAAAAGGTGCGAAAAATGTTTTCCAACACCTAAATACGTAAAAACTGTATTCAGAAATCGACTTACAATGGAAATGAAAAATTTGATACGCGTATGATAATGAGCTTCAATGAAGATATGTTAGGATTGTTGACTTTGATGACATTTTCATGAAAATATTTAACCTAAGCCCCCATAAAAGTGACTATTATCATTTTGATTGTCTAACCTCTTAAGAGCTGTTTTTTAAGGCAGGTAAAATTTGCAATTTTTTCAAACTCATCGTTATTTATATATTCTTGAAAGTATTCTAAGGGGCTTAGTACTTCAGTCTCGGCATTGCGTGTATCTGATTCGTTCCAGGTTATGTCAGGATTTTTGAAATCACTTCTACACCATTTTATGTCATTCTTTTGAGTGCTAATATCCGTGAGGTTTGACTCATTCCTGGTCCTGTAAATAATGCCAAAAACAAATTATTTTTATCGTTCCAATGAGACTTTCGAATTTCAAAACTTCTTGAACCCACTTTTCGGCTCAGAAATGAACAAGATCTGGTGTAGCAGTTTAGAAAACATATTTATCATCTTCTTGTTCATCGTCGCTCAACTCCACCATATCGGATGGATTGTCCAAAAAGTCTAGCAAAATTGCTACATCTGCTTCATGAATTATATGTATTATATGCTCTTTCTGAAATAAAACAAAATACTCAGCCAATTCATGGGCACAAAGCTACTACACATATATGTCAAATCCATCCCTTACCATTCTTTTTTCATTACTTAACATAATTTCTGTCATCTAGATTAAATTCGCTTTGATTAGATAATTTTGAGATCGGATAAACTTATTTTACGATTTCATAATGATCACAGTAGCTATCATATCTTCGGTATGTGGTAGCTAAAATAGGTGCTTCAATTTGGAACAATTTAGCATAATTATGATCACTAATAAAGATTAACATGGTTTAGGTAAACAACTGTTGGGACCAATTACTCATAATTATACCGCCTGAAAAGACCCCCATTTTGTCTCAGGATATTAAAAAAAAAATGGCAAAATCTAGGCTAGCATATTACAAAAAACGTTTGCACTCTTGGACTAAACGCTAAAAATGTAGTTTCTAAAGTCAGACAAGTAAAGTAGTCAATAAAATCCTTACCACTCTGAGTAGAGCTGGATTTATAGTTCTAGGCTACGCAGACGACCTAGTAGTAACAATAAGGAGCAAACATAAAGGCGTAATTTCATACCCCATGCAAAATGCCCTAAACATCATCAAGAATTGAAGCGAAGGAAAGGGACTCTCTCTAAATCCTAGGAAAACCATTCTTGTCCCGTTTACAAAAAGAAGGAAACAGAGGCAATGTTAACGTGCCCTACCGCAGCCTTAGAGGTACTTCTGTGAACATGCCACCACTTAATCTCAGTGTGAAGAGGGAGGCGATTATCAGTGCTCACAGGCTATTCCAAATAGCCAAATTCAAGCCTGGAGATTTAACTGGCAACCTACGCATCTTTGAAGAAATAAAACTGGAAAATGCCAGCAAACCAAGTGACCAAATGACGGTCATGGATTCGCAGTGGTTATTGATGACTGCCAATCATGGGAGAGTAAAAAACTACCTCAGGCCTATAACGCATCGCTATGGTAGACAGATGATTCAAAACTAGCGAAAGGAGCAGGATTGGGAATTCCCGGTCCAATCTGTAAGCTTTCCAAACCGCTAAGCAAATATATAACCATCTTCGAAGAGGAAGTGCTTGCCATAAATATATGTGCAGAAGAGTGCCTCACACAAGGACTTCACAGAAAGCACATGCACCATATTCTCAGTCAGGCGTCTCTAAAAGCTCTAAAAGCTTTCAAATGCGTGTCAGAGCTAGTCTGGGAATGAAAGTAAACCCTAGAACCATTAGCAACATGCAACCAGGTAACTTTAATGTGGGTTCCTGGCCATAGGGCAACGAAAAAGTAGACTGCCTTGTGAAAGAAGGAACTTGATCATCATATTCTGGTCCAGTGGCCTTATAAAGAGGCACATCACCGAAGAATTAAGCAAATGGGAAAAAGGCCAACTGTCGTCCTACTGGAGAAACACTCCAGGACTAAGACAGGCGAAAAGGTTTATCACCATCTCTGCGAAAAGAGCGGAACAGCTCTTAGACATTAACAGAGCAGACATTAGAACTGTCGCCGGACTGCTCACTGGCCGCTGCTGCCCAGTAAAATACCACCTAAAGGCAACAGGCAAAGCAGAAGATGACCAATGTAGATTTTGCAATAATGCAACTGAAACCGTAGAACATCTACTCTGCCAATATCCAACCCAACACTGCAAAAGGCTCAAGTACCTTTAAGGAGTATAGCTATCACCTCAACTACTATCCAAGAAAATAGCTTCGTTTGGAAGAAGCCTACGTCTCTTGGGCATAAAATAAGTTGTAGTCATGCACAAAATATCTGTAAAGGTAGCAGAGCTGGGCGGCTGAAACTAGCCGAAACGACTCCCTAGCAATCTACAGACAAGAAAAAATAAAAGTCTGAGAGGGTTAAAATAATAAACCAAAGATGTTATTTGTAATTTTTTATTCTGCGTTTTGATACTAGAATTTATCGATTTGTGACTGTTGTCAATTTATTATTACATCACATGTGGGAGGGAGAGGGTTATAGCGCCTGTAGTCCTCCCCCTTCCCAATAAAGCCATCACTGTGTGAAGCTAGACTGAAATTTTCCGGGCCACATCAAAAACTTCGTTCAACCCTGGCATTAGTTATTGCATGAAATTTCATACACATTTTTCCATAGATATGAAAACGAGTCCGAGTTTTTCACAAACTTTTCTCCCACTTAGTTGAATTTTATGGCAAAATAAGCCTTATTTGCCAAGAAGGCAATGAAAAAAAGGTTAGGTTTAATAATTTTACTACTTTAGTATTGCCAAAAGAGCTTCAAAGAGATTCAAATTCATATTTCGTTTTTTACCATTCCCCAAATATTGGTACCATCAACAATTTCATTAGCGGGGCAGTGGAATTATGTAATGTTGTATGTTGTCACTCTTTTTATCTTTGCGTTAATGGTAATGATTTGCGAATAATAGTCCTTGCAATTATTTTCTAAATTATGTATTTATTGTAGCATAATATGTTGGTAATCCATTTATAGTACCGCGTGCCTGATGTTCTAGTTGCTAGTGTCATTGACCACAACAAAACTTCTGAAAGAGCTTGATAAAAGATCACAACAGTGTATTCATTAAATAGCTTTGGAAACATAAAATAGCTCAATTACTTTAAAATAAGGGGGACGAACGATCCTTATCATGATAAAAGTATATTTCTCAAGACAAATCCTTGGCAATACAATCTACTGTAATGTAGTCTAACCTGAAGATAAGGAAAATTCCCCAAGATGAACAATCATATTTTGCTTCGGGAAGCCAGGGAATTTAAAATTATATTCAACAATTTAATGTTCAGCTTGAATTTTATTGACCGCATTTACTGATAAGAATTTAACATTTCATCATCTGGGTGCCAATGAACCTCATTTATATATAGAATGCATTCAATTCAAACCATTCGGAGAAAAATTAATCAAGCAAAAAATAAGAAAACTACCGTAGTGACTAAATTTGACAAATTAAAATGATAGGGTTTGGATTTTATAGATTAAGGATAATTCTATAGAATGAGATGAGTTTTCATAAAAGCTGAAACGTATCGAACAAAATGGCAAATTCATTCACACGATTATTCCCTAAAAAACTGAATTTAATAGGTGTGAAATTACTACACTTTTTGGATAATGAATTAATTAAGAATAACTGACAGGAAAAAATGAGAGATTATTAGTATTTATGAATGAAATCTACCAAATGAATGTTCTTACTTTACAGTTTACAGACAGTCGAGCCGGTTATATCCAACGTAGTCGTACCTTATACACTGGAAAAAGAGAACAACATATACAGTGAGAGAAAGCAAGCAATACACGCTGAAATAAAGTTCGGACTTTGTGAGAAGGCGCTACCTGGCCTATTTTGACGTTCACTTGGGATATTTGGCTTCAGATTTCGGACCTAATCCATGCGTTGAACATCTGCGATAGTGGATAGTTAAAAAGAGGAAGTGCTTACAATTTGGATTATTAATTGTTTGGAGGGAACCAAGAAACACTGACACCGACTGTTTTTTTATCTCGTAAATATTAAAGGCATGAATAGGAACAATGGACACGAATGTACATATCCTGATCTAGATTCAGCAAAGAGGCCATTCATTCTGGAGAATTATAAATTCCATAAAACAGCAGATTGTCGAGGCTCCCGGAAGATGGTGCAGAATTATCAACGGCCGATAAAGTTCAATGTATGCAATCAGAAAATACGGCAGTGATTTTGAAGAAGATGCAACAAATTCCCAATACTTCAGGTAACAAGAACGAAAGGTTCTGATTAGAGGCCTGACCTCTCAATGGATCCTTCTGAACTATTAACATCCAGATGTAAATGAAAATAATCTACTTTATCCAGATGCTACTATTACATTTTATCGTAAGAGAGATCATGATCTACTCCTAATTTCTTTAAGGAAAATAATCTGATATTTTCAGACGATATTGTAACGATAGTTAATTTATTTAATTAAGAATGGCATTGTGCGCCATTTTGTAATGATATATTTAGTTGTGCAAATGCATGAGACTCGTTTTTATTTTTCTTAGGGGAAGGTCGTCGTTCCTTTACTAGCAGTGATTTGTTTGGGCGCCACAGTTCCTAGAGACAATGCGAACTGAATATAAATACTTAAATATAAATAACAATAAAGATAGAAATATCAGAAATTTGCCCTTATAATTCGCAATGTCTCACACACCTCTATCTTGCGACAAATTAAAGAAATAAATTAATAACAAGTTATATATTAACTATATGATTAAATTACAAATATGAGTGATGGTATCATGTGAAATTGAGCTTATCAATATAATTATTTGAAATGAAGTTTAGTAATGAAAATTAAAATTAATGTAAGAGATTAAAAAGTTTAATTATGACAGATAAGAAATTGAATACAGTTGGACTTTACAATATGTTTATCTTCTGACTGATTGATATTAACTTCGTTCAATTATTCTGTAATCATGCGATCGTATTGGGACCTCTACTGGAACCGCTTCTGCCTGTTCCCAAGTTAGTATCAATTGAGTTAATCGAGGACTTATTGGTTCACCAAGTATTGACTCCCTATACAGGTCTGGTACAGCGACGTGTTTCCTGGCTCAGTTGTGTAGTCAGGTAGATTCCATGTAAGGAGAAAAAACAAGTCTTAGACCAATGTATACTGCTAATTAAATAATATTCAGGGAAATATCATGTGAACATCAGTGACACTGTTAAACACATAAGAAAGCAATCAACAATTTGAAAATTTACTGGTTAAAGCAGATATAATCAGAAACTTGAATTACAATGCTAAGTTGAGCAAAATATATAAATAACTACTGCTACTCAAGTTATCCTTTTCTTTACTTTAAACTATGAAATTCAAAAGAAAATAATGATTGAAATTTAAAATTCAAAAGAAATTAATGGAATAACGTTCCAAAACAATGACTCTTGGTAAATCTAAATAAAAGATAACTTGAATTTGACAATAAATAGAAAAATAGAGGTACAACCTCTAATAACAACGAGTCTTATAACCCAAAATAAGTAATTGCTATTACTTTTATTTCGGCCCTTGGCACATAGACGATAATTGGGCGTAATTACGCCTCAATTTAATTAAAGATAAAGATAAGACAATCACTGCATTGAGATAGAAATTTAGATAAAAGATAAAAAACCAGATTAATTTTCATATGTGAAATTAACCTCTCATAAATGCAAAGTAATGTTGGTATATCAGTGTTGAGACGAGACAGGCGAGAGCTAATAATTTTATGCTTGATGTAACAAATAAGCTGAAAATTTAATTAAATGAGCCTGAAAACAAAAAATATTAAAACCGTCAATACTATGAGGGAAAATTCGGAGAAATTCTACTGGAAATTCAATTTACTACCTTTACAGGAATATATAGAATTTACTCCGAGAACTCACCCAAATAATACTGTTCAATTTGAATGAGAATACGTAAAACAATGTGCGTGACCACTAAACGATGAAATAATTACGTTCTCCGTGAATTTGGACTAAGCCTCTTTCAAATTACATGAATTTGATTAACGAGAGACGCAAATATTCACCAATAAATCGGTATTCTTACCCAAGAGGTCACGACAATAATCAAAAATTATTGAGGATGTAAGCTAATTAAAACTGGTATATAACAATGCTAAATTCGTGCTTAAGTCGAATAAGACTAAACGAATCATAAACAATTATTAATTATGTATTTAAAAATGAAAGAATTAGTTAAATATACTGCAAGATGAATTAAATATTTCAAGATTAAAAATTAGCACTTACCCGTCGGCGTCTCGACACAAGATACCCGATCTCGCTTTCAAAATTCACGGCGCTGGACAAAATATGCTTGCCGGTGTATTATTGGCTAATTTATATCATGTGATTACCATTATAAATCACGCAGCGTCAAGCCATAAAAATACCCAATATTAAATATAGCAATCTATAGTAAATTAAATTCATGAATTGTAGATATAAAATAGCATACTGCGCTTCCTAAAATAGCAAACCACACGAAATAAACCCATTCGTGAATAGATGTCACTGGCAACTTAAATCCCAAATATCGAAAATCATTCGTAATTGAACTGAAATTTTAGTGTAGCGGAATAAGCATATATTCCGTTAAGAGAGAACTCTTCTTCTCGAGGGAGGTTTAGTTCAAAGTTTTTCTAGAAAGCGACGTCACTTTTATTAATAAAGTTTATGGGAGCGGGGGTTGTCTCATTTATATATTCGTTCTGATATTTATAAGGTAAGTCTTTCTGGTTTATGATTATCACAGATTTCTAAGGCACTCTCACTACTTTTTTACAAATATCCAAAAACTATTCCTTTACTGGAAATTCTGATACTTCACTCGTAAATTCGACTCTCTCTACTTTTAGTAGCCCCCAGATGTCGTATACCTGTGCATACGTCCACCCAGGTTAGGTAAGGACCTGACCGCCCTGGACCTGTGTCCAGGTGTTCACAGATATGAGAGTTGTGGGATAGAACAACTAGATGTGTACGCACCTGTGTGCTGTACCGCTACTAGACTGAGCGGAATTGAGAGACCCGAAAGCCTGATGAACTTGGCGTTTGTCTACGTATTTATACGTTACAAAATGCTGATGGCTGCATCATTAAGGATTAAAATCGCTCCGGTCGACCGCTCAAGTTGTTTATAATTAACAGTGAATGTTTATATAACATTTGTTTGTTCAAACTTAGGACAGGGTGATATTTATTTAGCAGGTTTATGCTTTTTAGTAGTTCACAATATCATATTTTGGAAGCTGTAGAGAAGTTAGTTCTCTGTCGGAGGAGGGACACTCTGAGATGAGTTGTCTCAGATAAGCTTGGTTTAATTACTGCTTCTGTATATCACTTTCCCATGAGGGATTTTCATGCTTTTATAAATGTCTTTTTGTCATACGCTCCCAAAAATAGCTATTTTACGGACTCATTTGAGTCCGTAAAATGCTTCTTTTTAGGCCTAGTCCCTAAAAGTCGTCATGGCAACCTCTACGGACTATTCCAAAATTCCTGAATATGTCTAAATGTCAAAAATTTCGAATGACATGACAAAATTGTCAAATAGTTGCTACGATATCAAATTCTAAGCTAACTTTGTCGTACATTATGATTTCAAAAATTATGGTAAATTTGCAAATTTAGGCGTTCTGAAGAATTGCAAAAAGCGTATAAATAAAAATTAAATTTTGGGAGCGTATGACAAAAAATAGTGTTTGTCACACGTACCTAAATGAAGTTTTTCAGGACTCATCTGCTATTCCGGACTCGGCTAATGCCTCGTCCGGAAACAGCAATGATTCGTCCTGAAAAACTCCATTTTAGGTACTTGTAACAAAAATAACTATTTATAGTGTTATATCTATCTGACTCTAAGACTATCGAATTTGTCGACTTGATGTCCTCATAAGAAGAGTTACTATTATCACTGCCACTGGGACCAAGTTATGTCTTGACAACATGATTGGTCTATATCGGATCATATGGGGGTGAGAATCAGATTTGATGTGGATTTTTTATGTTCGGCACACACGCAAAAGGAAAATGTGCGGAGAAGACGGTGGACTTGAAGCACTGTAGGTTGTAGGTTTAGGGAAAGACGTTACTCGGAAGTTCATTCCAGAGCGAGGCAGTCCTCCAGACGAAGGAGTCCGGCAACAGCGACGTCCTAGGTATTCGCAACTTAATCGAATGTTGATGAGCAGCTTGTGTCTGGCGGGTGTTTCTATTTGGCACAATTCTGAGCATAATCATAAGTGCCAGCTCGTTCGAACACCTTTCGTAGTTTTATCGAGAGTAAAGAGCCTTTAGTCAACTGTGGGTCATCCAGAAGGTGGACTACCCTCCTCTGTATAGAGTCTAATATCTTGAACAAGTGTATGGGTGCCAAGCTCTACACATGGGAACAGTATTCCAGAAATGGTTTTATCTGCGCTTTATAGAACAGTAAGAGCTGATGAGGTATATACAATTTTTTGTTGTACAGAGTGCTCCTAGCTTTTGTGCTGCTGCCTTGGCGATTTTGGTGAGGTGATTAAGCCAATACATTTTGTTTTCTAGGTTTATGCTCACCAAGCTTATGGATGAGGCCAGAGTCAGTGTTTGTCCTGTCATTGATAAGTCAGGTCCTACAGTGTTTGCATTTTTTGAGAAGATAGCTGCTTAAGTCTTTCCTGCGTTAAACTGGACATTGTTTTCCTCACCCCATTACACGATGACGTTTATGTCCTCATTGATGGCAGCAATCTGATCTTCTCGCAGCTAAGCTTCCTCCTTCTAGAATTAATTGAACAGACGACTTAAGTGTTCCTCGTATCTTAACTTTTGGCTCCGTTATGACATGTCGTTAACTCTTAAAATGACAAAAACTTTCTTGAAATACGACGATCTAGCAAATAGCCAATTCTGTTTCAGGTTATTTAGGCAAACTTTTATCTGCATCGTTTAGCGAAATGACACGAAGTTTAGGGGAACACTAGGTGGACCTCGATAAAATTTTAACAGTTTTAAAGATATTATTGCAGATGAACTCACATAGAGAAAGCAATTTTCAGTAGATGTTCACAATCGTACATATAACTGCAAGCTTCCAGACAGTAGAGCACTCTTTAAAGCTCTTTAATCAACTTTATGATGGCCGTTGTGTAGGAAATATTGCGCTAACTGAAGGCCGCGTAAAAACCTAATTACTTTAAAACTATCTTATAAACATGTAATTACTTTTAACCGCTCAGCTATGTAAGTAAATAAATGCCTGTAGTTTATTGATATAGCAAAGAAATTTCACTGTTGTGTAATTTTTTTTAACATTTTAGGTATCAATAAGGTAACTTGATTGAATTTATTGAAAAATATTTCTTTTACTGATTTTATATTATTTAATAATTTGGCTATTTCGGTGATTTTCATCACAAAACCTTCACTTGGTTTTATTTTTTACTTTTCCATCACGTGTACTATATTCAATTTATGCTGATGCTCTGATATTACGTGACGATTCATTTTGTACCTTAATCGAATTATTGTTTTAAAAAATAATAGCGATAGTACAGTATCCGAAAAGTAATGTGACTTTTAGAAGTGTTAATATTTGAAATTTAATCCAAAATTGCTTTAGCAATTACTCCAAAATTCAACGATGTTTGGTTTTATTTTAAATATGGCTTTAAAAGATTTATGCGGACTTTATTACCCTTTTATGAGAATCTTAATGACACACATGAGGCTTTAAGGTAGCTTTATGAAAAGGTTGTAACAAATTTCTCCACCCTGGAGCCCTCGAAATTTTATGAGAGCTTTATGAATGTTAATAACACGATAATAAAAAAAAATAAAAAGCTTTTTAAGCATTGGCTATAACACCCTCGTGTAGCTCATTATAAAACTAAATATGTTTCTTGGTAGCCCAATATATAGAAAGATCCCAGCCTGCATTAATTGGGGGCAGAAGATTTTTCTTTTTAGGATTGTTTGGTAATGTAAGGAGGAGCCTGAAACTAAGCTTGAGACCTCGAAAGCTCTGTGGGGAACTTTCGGAAGACAAAAAAACTCGAAATGTTGGTCGCAGTTTTTTTGCTTATTATTCAAAAACTACACGCCCTACAGAAAATGTCACTCTTACCAAAGTTAATATAGACAAACTTCCATACAAAATACATTGACCAAACTTAATTTTATATTTTCTTAAAATTTCCTGCAGGTTTTTGAGGTTTGAGAGATGATAATTCACTGCTGCGCTAATAAACAACTTACTTCAGCTTCACAGAATCCTATAAGCACAGACCATAAGATATGATCTCGCGTGCTACGCCTTTTTATCTTATGGTGTGAAACGAATTTTATATCGTCTTAAGCCTTTCCTTCGAAATTTTATGAAATTTTCCAGAAAACCTTAAAATACAGGTTTTGGCTCATTTTGACTTTTATATGATTGTTTAAGATGCCTATCCTATTTTTTTAAAATGATTAACAACCATTGTAATCAGTTTTCACAGAGCTAAAAAATCGATAAAATTTTTGCCTATGTTTTATGGAGGACTTGTAATAAATGTCCAATTTTAATAGAACAATAAACATTCTTAACTTACAACTATGACAGATAACTTTAAAGAAGATGTTGTTAATGAAGTTCATAAGCCAAGCAGAAAATACTACAAACGTCGGAGAGTTATAGTAAAAGGTTTAAGTGATTTATGGCAAGCTGATTTAGTCGAAATGATACCTTATTGGAAATTCAATAGAGGATATCGTTACAGGTTGGTAGTAATTAATGTATTCTCAAAATATGTTTGGAGAGAGCCAATCAAATCAAAATCAGGAAAAGAAGTTAGTCAGGCTATGAGGAAAATTTTGGAAAGCGTTGAAACTTGCTCAAAAACCCTTCAAACTAATATGGGAAAAGAATTTTTCAACGAACATTTTCAAATTTAATGGTCGATTTTAACATAAAGCATGATAACACTAATTCTAATTTAAAAGCCAGTGAGGTGGACAGAGTGAACAGAACTACAAAAAATTTAGCATGCGTGGAAAGTACAAATGGATTCATATTTTAGATGAAATTGTTCAGAAATATAAAAACACAAAACATTGAACAATCACTAAAAAGCCAAACAAAGTTACAAAATATAATGAACAATACATTTTAAGATTATGTTTTACTCGCGCAAAAACAATCGATCCAACTTATATTGTCCAAGTTATTATATATGATTTGTAAAAATATAGTTTTAAGGTTTTTAGGAAAAAAAAATTAAAAAGTGTATTATTTACAAGGGAAGTGATTAGCTTGAAGAATATATATAATTATAATATGAGATTATGTATCTCTACGTAATTCGCATTAATCTCATTCGTTTTGAAGGGTAAGGTTGAGGTTCTCCATCCTCCGAAAATTCGTCTTCAACCTTTTCAGCTCCTGTATTTTCTTCTTCGTTAACTATATCCTCTTTCTTCACAGCTTCCGCTTCAGTGACATTCACGTCAACGCCCTCCTCGATTTCAATGGGTGGGTCCTTAGAGCAAGAAGTGCCCGAACAATTTCTACAGACTGTGGTTCATATCGGATCAGATTTTCGGCAGGTGCACGCACTAATGCACCATTTCTTGCAGCTGCAGAAGACCAATTGAAGCAATGGCTGGTTTCTTTTTCATTTATTTGGGGGCAACACGGAGGCCGCCTTGTTTCCACCCGCCATTTTAGTGGATCTAAGCTGTTTCCCAGCCAACACTGTACTTGATAAAATATTCTAAAGCTCTGATGGTCAGCTGCATCAAATGTTAATGATAATATAGGCAAGCTAAAGCTGAACTGATTTATATTATAGCATTAATTTATTAGGTTTATTTATAGTATCTCTAAAGTCAATAATCGCTTAAAACCGTAAGATTAACGTTGGCTGTAAGGGACATACAGACATGGCCTTGTAAAGGAGCGAAGGAGCATACGGCCAAAATTCATTTGGCACTATAAGATAAACAGGCGTAGGATGCGAGATCTGTGAAGCTGAAGGAATTCGTTTATTAGCACAACAGTGAATACCAGTTCTTCCTTTCTTCTTATCAAAATTTAAAGACCTGTCGAGAAGGATTAAGATGGTATAAAATTTAATTGTGAAGTGAATTTTGTAGGGAATTTTGTCAATATTAACTTATGTAGAAATGAAATCTTCTGTAGGGCGTGTAGTTTTTAAGTAATAAGCAAACAATTAAAAAATGTCAAAGTTTTTCGCCTATTAAAAGTTCTCCCCAGGGTTTTCTTGCTCTCAAACTTAGTTTCAACTCGTCTATTTTCTTATATTGTCCTAATTACCGTTATTTATCGTTTTGTTAAACGACTGTAGGTCGTCTGTTTTCTGATATCGTATATATTACCGTTGTTACTCTTAAACGACGCTGCAGGTCGTTTGCTATTTTATATCGTATGTATTATAGTTATTTACCGATTTTATAAATGAACTTACTGTTAAACGACTGTAGGTCGTTTGCTTTTTTATATCACACCTACTACGTTTCTTCTCGTTATATTCAATTAACAATTTTTGCTTATTGAGCTTATAGATTAACATCTTTAAGTTACGTTAACCGACCACAGAGCAGAATATTTTATCGACTGGATGGACATGCTAGACTTGGTAACGCACAATACAGGAGATAAACCAACTTTCGTTAGGGGAACGAGCAAATCATTTATTGATGTCACCTGTTCTACTCAGTATATAGCAAGCAATATCCACAACTGGAGAGTGTTGGACGATGAACCACTCAGCGACCACAGTTTCATCTATTTCGAGATCAAGGAAAGGACAACGACGAAAAAACGAATTGCTGAGCGCCAAAAGATATTCTTTGATAAGAAAACGTTTCAAAGGGAAATAGAGGCTAAAATAGGAGATATGGGAGACACCGATAGAGCGAATGTGTCCAACTGTATGGAAACGCTTAGTGAAGCATACAAAAAAAGTTCTGCACCCCGCAGAAGAAACCAAAGCATACGAGTGCCAATCTGGTGGAACGCACAAATTGAAGAAAAAAGGAAAGAATGCATAGTGGCGAGGAGGTATCTCACGCGAAAAAGGCCGAGGACAAATTTAAACGACCTTGTATTAGAAGGACTCAGTGAAGAGTATAAAACCAAGAAAAGAGAGCTTAAAAAGTCCATCACCAAGGCTAAAACACAAAATTTAAAGGATTTGTGTAATGAACTGGAAGGAAATTTGTGGGGAAATGGTTACAAAATTGCCTTAAAGCATCTAAAAAGTTCGTCTATCCCTTACAATCTGTCGAGGGAAAAAAGGAAGAAATAGTCTCCACTCTCTTTCCAAGCAAATAAGATCATTGGACCAGGGGAAATACAGTAGAAGACGTCGAACTTTTCTCTAAAGAAGAGCTCGTTTTGGCAGGAGGAAAGATGAAGGGTGGAAGAGCACCCGGTCCGGATAAAATCCAATCTGAGGCCGTTAAGGAAATGATCAAAACGGCACCAAATTTCTTGTTGGGGACCTTAAATGACCTGCTTCAAAAGCAGATATTTCCCGAAATATGGAAGGTGGCTTGGGTATGTTTATTATGGAAGGGTGGAAAACCACTGGAAAGTGTGTCGGCATTTAGACCAATCTGCCTCCTGGATACAATGGGAAAGCTTTATTGAAAGCTACTTTAATAACCGGAAGCTCAAGATAGCGGGAATGGAAACAGATATGACACTGGGAGTTCCTCAGGGATCGGTGCTTGGGCCAACTCTGTGGAACGTTATATACGATGGAATAGCTTATGCCGATGACCTGGCTATACTTGATAGTGCAGAATGTACAGAGTTTTTAACTCTTAGAACAAACGAGGCTTTAAGGAGGATTGACAGATGGCTGGAGAATCATGACCTGGAATTAGCTCCTGAAAAAACAGAGGCGTTAATCCTTAAAGGCAGAAAAAGTACGGATGGTATTACCTTTAAGTTAAAGGGATCGCATATAACTCCTAGCAAAATCAATAAAATACCTGGGAATAGTTTTGGGTAGCCACCTGACGTTCGGTGAACATATAAACATGATCACTAAAAAGGCAGAGGAAAAAATAGCGTCACTATCTCAGCTAATGCCTAATATAGGTGACCCTAGAAGCCACAAGAGAGCAGTATTGAGCGGTGTAGCGCACTCAATACTATTGTATGCTTGTCCGGTATGGTATAGGGTAGTCATTATCAAAAGATACAAAGATAGAATGGAGCGGGTTCAGAAAAAGGTGCTTTTGAGGGTGGCGAGCGCTTACCGCACCACGTCCACGAAGGCGTTACAGGTTATTACGGGAATTGTACCCATAGGATTGCAAGTCCAAGAGAGAACAAACGTACCGAGAGCACAAGGAAATAAAAGAGAAGCTAGAAATTATGAAAGACGACAAACGCTGGAAAGATGGCAAGAGATGTGGGAAAATAACAACACCAAAGGTCAATGGATAAAAAGACTTATTCCTGACATAAGAACGTGATTGATTGCAAACATAGGAATATCGATTACTACACTACACAGGTATTGACAGGCCATGGTTCCTTCTATGCCTACCTACACAAGATCAGTGTGGCGGAGAGTGATCAGTGTGCCTACTGCGGGGAAGCGGCAGAGCACACATTGTTCGCATGCACAAGATGGGAGACCTACAGACAAAGCACTTACCTGACTCTCGGACATGAACTTAATACGGAAAACATTGTAAATTATATGATGGAAAGGGAAGAAGAATGGAAAATAATTCACAAAGTGATGACAAAGATAATGAAAAATAAAGAAAGAGAGCGAAACCAAAGACAGAGAAGGGATAGGTGATAAAAGACAATGCTCCTAAGCGAGGTATACCTAGCCACGCTAGTTCCGTTTAGAAGTAGATGCAAACGAGGAGGGGTTTTAGTCACTAAGAGTCTGACACTCCCCATGCAAATCAAACCATATGGGCGTCCATGAGGATATCCCCTCCTCCCAATAAACTTTAAGTTATCTATTATTGTGTATCCTATTTATTCCTCTTTCTTATCATATTTCCTTTAGATAGACTAATATATCTGATATTATCTCGCGTGGAGAATGTTTTTGCTGATGTTATGATATTTAGTTGATTTATTTTTACTGTAATTGGCTGTAAGCCTAAAGGCAGTAAATTGTTCCACATAACTGCAATATGCAACTTAAATTTTTCGCCATAATACCGGTATCGAACTGAGCTCACTTCGCGTTTACCTGTAGATACTTACCGGCTCCATATAAATAAATTTAATTTTTTATAAAACTATATTTATTTTGCAGGATGTACATGTTTAAACCAACTGCCGAATAATATTAGTGCGTTTAAGAAACAACTGAAGAAATCTGCTCTGGACGAATATACTAATAACTATAATTATTATATGTCTTACGCTTCGTTTTTCCATGTGTTCCTTTCTTTATCTCTCCTCTTTGAGTCTTCTTAATTCTTTTTCAATTTTTTTATGCATATGTGTGCTTTAAAATTGAGGTTCGTGTTTATATTTCTATTAAAAGCTACTTAATGTCCTAAACTTGATTAAACTTATTATTGTGCTTTTATATGAATTTCTTACAAGTTAGTCAATGTATTGATTTTGTAGTAGATACCTTTTAATTGGAGAAATACGTTTTTATTATCCCTATTATAATGACCAATCGAAACAGCACATGCTAGAGGAGAATTTATTTTCCAATTAACAATAATGTCTGTCGGTTGTATGGATTTAAATAAATTTATTTTAACGACAAATTTCATGTCAAAAATTCGATAGCTTTCGAGATTATATACATAAAAGTACAAATAATAGTTTGGGTTATATCTTCGAATTCCCAATACATTTTATTTTATGTGAAGGATCATTCTCGGGCACGCAAATCGAATGGCAATATAAGTTCTTGCTTAGAATGCTTGCAGTAAACAAGCACGATTTCTCCCGATTTTATTGTTGATTGCGGTTGCACTAAAGGTATAGCACATTGACCATTCAATATTGTGAGGAATCTTAAATTCAACTTTTATAAAAAAATAGTTCAAATACAATTTTGTCACTTAAAATTACATCCGCAAGCACATCTTACAATCATCTGACAACCAGCGAGTCACCGTGAAAGTCCAAAATTTCGCTCTTCTTTCTATTTACAAAGAATTCTGGAAATTCTTTGCTTGATCGAGATGGGTTTAGAGAACGTGATTACAACATTTACAGCGAATTAAATTTTAATTCCATTTACATGCCTGTGCTGGTTTGAAAATTGGATAGGACAAGGCGCCCATAATAATATTCCCCAGCATTTTTTAAAGGTGCTTAAGCTCAAATTGGCAATCTGCGATCTTATTTCTATAATTTATCATTTAGAGAGGAAATAGCGGCAAGTAGGAATTGTTTTACGAGGTAACGACCGGAAAAGACCTTTACTCTAAACCGTCGGTAATTTGTCGGATTAGTTGCACACGTTTGGCAACGAAATGACTCAAATCCGTTTCCGATTTCGAACTGTCTTTACGTTGTCATTAGAGATTTTTCAACGAATACGATGTATCTTTGGAAATCAATAAATCTGATGATTCTGATTGAGATTCTGTTAGACGACTCTGACTGATTGGACATTACGAGTTGCACTAAACGAATAAATAGGCATTGAATAAATCTTTACAGAATTTCAGAACTTTGGGGTTTCATAATGTATTACGGAGCATGGAATCTACGCATGCAGGAGAAATGGCGATAGTTTTTGGTAAACCAAATTCATGTATTCCAACTTTTGTTATTGATGCATCGAATCTAATATAAGTTTATTGAATAATTAGGTCGTCATACTTAAATGCCAGTTAAAATCTAACGCAGATTTTCTATCAACTTCTACAACAATTTGTAGCAATATTTGCTCAATATGCCCGATTTCACTCAGCGCTTCCAACAAGAATTAAAAGCATGGGTCTATGACATGATAGTCAGGTGAAGGCGCCACTAAATTTTTAACTAGGAATATATCAATGATTTTTACGCATTGAAATCAGGGCAGTAAAATTTAGAAACATACTCTATATTAGAATTCTAATTAAACTGTTTATTTAAATACTAATGACTTTGACCGACTCCCCAAATACAATTAATTATATCTCAAATTAATTTGAGGTAATGGCCTCGCCCCTAAACCAATGAGAAGATTCTCTATAATGTATTTCATCTAGATTATCAGAATATTAAATCAAAGCAAAATAAGATACTAAGTTTTAATCTATGTCCTATAGCTCTAATATTGCCCAATTCCTATCTTGAAACAATTTCAACCAAACGTTGAATTCTTAAAGGTCTGGCTAAATGCAGTCAATCACAAAACACAATAAATAGGTAATATTTTACTAAACAAACTTTACTCTAAATCAATCCCATGGCAGCGATAATATCATTATTAGACTAATAAACATATACTTAAAATATACTAAATCAATAAATTAATCTGTGAAGTAAATATGTATATGCCGGTAAACATCTACAGGAATAAACAAAGTGATTATTGAACAAAACTAATATAAATTAATCCCATGGCAGTGATAATATTATTCGGCCAATAAACAATTACTAAAAATATAAAAAATCAATAAGATAACCTGTGAAGTAAATATGTATATATAACCAGTAAGTATCTACACGTGAAAACGAAATGAGCTCAGTTCGATACCAGCATCAAGGCGAAAAATTAAAGTTGCTAATTGCGGTTATATGAAATAAATTACTGCCATGAGGCTTACAGCTTATTACAAAATGAAGATAAATTAATTAATTATAATAACATTAGTGAAATGATTTCTCTACCCGAGACAATATCAGATAGGATAATGAAGAAAACAAACATGTCTAATGCATTTACCATAAGGGGCAAAAATAGGTATGATACATGATAATAGATACTCTATAGCTGATTATCGGTAAGTTCGATAAGCACAGATGGTAAGTTCAGTAAACGAAACGAGCAACAAGTGACCTACAGTCGCTTAACAGTAAGTTCATTAATCAACATTATAAATAACCATAATGGGAATGATATATGAAAGCAAACGACCTACAATCGTTTAACAGTAAGCTCATTAATCAAGATAATGAATAACGATAATAGTTGCGATATATGTAGGCAGACGACCTACAGTCGTTTAACGGTAAATTCCTTAAACCAA
Organism: Pissodes strobi; assembly: GCA_016904865.1. Taxonomy (NCBI): domain Eukaryota; kingdom Metazoa; phylum Arthropoda; class Insecta; order Coleoptera; family Curculionidae; genus Pissodes; species Pissodes strobi. The sequence continues at coordinate 241,494 of MU182650.1, read as the reverse complement.
ACGGTAAATAACGAAATAGAGTTAATAAAAGGACATTTATTGAAAAATGGTAGATCCTACTTGTATCTAGTAGATTTGCAGACATGGAATCCACCGGCGCTTTCTGCGAAGCTACGTCTCCACCATGTGGTCGTAGTACCTCGATAAAAGGCCTCTATCCAGCTAAATGGGATCGGGAATTCGCTAGGTCGGCATAAACAAGGTCACTGACGTACGTTCAGCTCAAAGGCAGGAAATTCTGTCCCACAATAGGACCCTAGTTAAATTATAAATAATGTGAACTGATGGAAATTGCCTTGATATCATATGTAACAGTTTTTGAATTTGATTCTACGAGAATATTAGTGACATTTTTTTTTATTCTCCATAGCCTTCAGCTACAAGATTGGACTTCCAGCCTCCATGTTACTTGAGATTAAAAATATTACTAATAACTAAACTAACCAAATTGTTGACAAAACCCAAATATAAATTACGAATGTGCTGTTTTATGATTTAGTTGTTTAATTCACGTTTTTTATGAATGCATCATAAAACAGTGTTACATTTTACTCGAATATTGTTATTTATTAACGTACAAATATTCTATATAATTTTAATTAATCATTAAGTTAAAGCTGCTTCTATTTAGTACAAAAGCTCTATTTAATACCCGTTTTACCAAAAAGTGAGCTTTTAAAACACTCTCGCGATAACACCATTACGGCTTTGTGCAGGAACCCTGAAATTTTAATAACTAATAAAGCGACGTGAATCTGCTTACAGGATCTAAAGTGCTTAAATATTTAGATGAAGCAAAACATTAGCAGGTCTCGACTCTCGTGTTTTTGGCACATACTTTTTATTTTTATATTTGCTAGTATCATGGAAAAGGCTTGCACTTATCTTGTGAGTTATTTATACTACGTAACAAGAAGAAGAATATGGGTAAACTGACTCAATATATAGGTGGTACGAGGTCAAAAAAAATTAGAAAAATCTCATTCTAAGCACTGTAATACCAACACAACCCCCAAAGAATGTGTTTACACTGTATGCCAAAAACTTCTCGTGTACTCGGAATGTATGATAACATATAAACTGAGCTACAACAGAAATAAGATAACGTGCATTCCATCAGAACAAAGAAGCGCTTTTATGGAAGACTTATTTAAAATAAATATTTGTACTGATCAAAAATATATTTAATATTCATTGATAGTACCTAGGATACTATTTGATAAATTACAACAGTAACCACTAATATGGAGTTTTCCGGTTCATAATGTTACAATAATCTACTAAAATGCATAAGCTACTAAACAAATATCACCTTGTCGCAATTTTGAACTTGAACTTGGAGATTGTTATATAAACATTAAAGGCAAACTATAAACAACGCGAGCAATCAACGGGAGCGACTTTCAACCTTATGCATGCAATGATCATCACTTTGTTTTATAAAAATACGCTACCGAACCCTCAGTTCGGCAGACTTGAGTCTCACCTCCAGCTCCCAAGGTTAGTCACTTGACGACTGCCGTCTGGGTTCTATCCGCTCCTAAAGTTAGTCATACGACGGCTTTAGGTCCCATTCCTTTCCTACCCAACCTGATACCGGTTAGTCACTTGACGACTGCTAGGACCAGGGGTTGCACAACCTCCATAGTAAAGTCTTGACAAGAAGTTTGTCAGAGTGTTAAGAAAGACAAGTGTCTAAATAGTCAGTTAAAAAATTTAGTGAAATCTCTTAGTGCTCTTAAATAAAACCCAACCCTTAAGAAAAACTATAAATTATAAGACAGTAAACAAAGACCTATAAACAGTACCTCAAATCGAGAAAACATGCGCACTGTAGTAATCGGGTATAATAGAATCTCATTTTTTCTGACCAATAATTGTTGTTAAAATTTTATCGTCAATACATTGTTATTGTTAGAAACTAAACGTGCTTACTTTATCATCTCTTCTTACCCCACATAACGCGATCCCGGTCTACCTCAGTTACTCCCCGGCACGCTAAACAAGGTGTGTCCTCACGAGTAGAACATCCAGTGGTAGATTAAAGGAAGCATTGAGACCCCGTCATTGTACTAATCGCGACGAGAGTCTTCTCTGAAAAGTTATACTTTAAAGAAACGCGCTACCCCCTAAGCTACTCGTGACAATATATTGCGGTTTTTCCTAGTTATCATTAGTTATTTTATTACTCTTTGTGCTGCAACTCTATGGCGTATCTCGACTTTAATACGATCATTAGTTTTGCTAGCCGCGAGCTTTCCAAATGTAATTTAAATCCAGCTATTTCAAAACAAGTGCTTTACATGATTCGTAAAGGAATGTCGATTAATATACACCCACTTCTCTTAATATTTAACTGTATATTGTAACTATATATTGCAAACAATTTACGTTTAATGTAAGGGTCAAAATCACATAATTGGATAAGAAACATGTCGAAAATCTGAAGTTATTCGTTGCATGGGAGGTTTTTTTATTTCATGGCAAATATTTAAGATCTTAGTAAATAAAATACATTATTTTGGAAACGACAAATAAAATCAAATATTATACTTTTTTATTATTATAAAATTACCATGTAATATCCTCTTTAGACAGTTATAGATTAATTTAGATAGTTTATTTTGTGTTCCAAATTAAGGAAATATCGACTATTAATAATTATTTTGTGAATTTGTGGGCTACGATAAATGAAAAAAAAAATTGTATTTCCCAATGATAGATAGTTATACCATTATAACGCCTGGTTACCCAAATGGCGATACTTAGATGCAACTGCCCAAAATTTTAATACCCTCAACAGAAATATTTTCTGAACATATTTCTATATGTATCTAACAAAATAATTTTTCTCCTCCTTATCATGTTTTTTCTTTGAAAATCTCATTTTGCAGAGACGTTTTTGAATATTAATAATTTTCGAGAATTATTAATAGGTTCTCTACAACTTCGTATTTTTACTTTTTTACTTCGTATTCACATAGCCTAAGGTTATTCGTGTGTTTTTTATGTATTTTGTACTAAAGTAGATTTCTAGTCTCCGATCCACTAAAAAGTTTCGAAGCCATGGTATTTTCCTTTTCGTGTTAATTTTTTTTTGAATTATCTCAACTGGGCATATAAAACCTCTCCGAAAGGCAATCGCTTTTTTATATCTTGAAGAACGTTACGACCTTTTGCAATTTGATGTTTGGATGTAGATGGCTTTGATGTAAAATAGTCTGACTATTTTTTTTAAATGTTCAAATTTCTTTCGATATCTACTATTTTGCTATCAGCTTCTTCTAATTTTCTACAGCAACTACTCTTATTATGCCTTTTAATTTTCTTTTCTGGCGGTTACGATTACTGAAACACAAAAACTGAAGCGTCCACTTTTATTAGATGGCATGTTTCTTATGAAAACCCTATTTTGGTAATTTGTATTATTGCCAATTTGTAATAAAGATTGTGTTATGAAATACCGATGCTGGCATCTTGATGGGCATCTATAATGAGTGGCGATATTTTTCTCAAGTAATTATGGACAGCTTGTGCATTTCTTTGGTGTTTTCGATACCTTGTACTATATGTTTTCCATTTCTTTTCTTCCTCATAAGAAGCATGCATGCATCTTGCTATATCTTCTCTGTTTCATTTTTTTGAACGCTTTCTATATTTTTTTGTTTTTTTCTACCCGCTATTTCATTGTCATTTTAACAGTAAACCTTGTACTTTTTACCTGATGAATATAATTTTTAATCTTCTTTTTAGCAACTTTTTTTCCTTTTGATTTGATATGATTTCTCTTGTAATTTTATATTTTTAGTACCTACCTTGTGAATATCAGTTTCCACACTTTGTAGTAAAACCTTTGAGATAGAGATTCTGCTAATTTTTTCAAACGAGACTGCCTGAACCTTGATCTTATAATATTGTTATTGTTTTCTTCAATCGGTAGATGTACTACTTGCTTAATTCTTATCGAAATAAAGCTATAATTTTTATTAAATTTAATTTAATTAGATTTTTGAAGTGAAAACACACTGTTTCTGGGTATTAAATGAAACTGAGCCCTCATGTAACGTGTCATATATTACTTATTCCGATATTTTTTACCTTAGTAAATTTTGACTGGAAAACGGCTGCAAGTAAAACTTTGGGATTTTTGCTTTGATGCAAGATAACTGTTCAAAATAAATTTTATAACATTGCTTTTGACGGTCTGCCAAACCCTATGTTTCTTAATTTTTTGCAAACCTATCTTGAATAGATCTAAAGACATTTATCTTGTTTTGAATTGAACAGGTTTTTATTGATATGAAAAATTAAATAAAAAACGCTTTTATTGATTCCATTATATTAATCTTCATAAATATAGCTCACTCTTTACCGATAAATACCTACTTCGATATCTTAGAGGAAATATCTTTTAAAATTCAATATTCAATTATATGTAAGCGCCAACTAAAATTTACTTCCGGTAAGTGGGTAATTCAAGTGGCATAAGTTTGAGAATTATCGTGTTTCAGTATATCGATATATCCATTTATTAGGATATTTTAAATTGCGGGCTAAAGTGATAGGGTAAAGTAGAATTATTATTTGCTTTTTAAATCTCTTATAACACACTTGTGGACAAAAAAATGAACAAACAAAGTCAATTTTGATCGATTTTGATAATTTTTTCTCATGTTGATTGACATGGTTTTTAAATAGTTGTAGGGTGTAATTTGTGGGAAACAGATGTCCTGGGAGTGAGTTCCACAGCGCTGCAGTGCACCAGACAAAGGCATTTTTATAAAGCGATATTCTAGGTGTTTCCAGTTGTACAACGAACAGATGCGCTCTTGCCGTCTGTCGCGACTGTCTCATATGCATTGCTGGGAGCGGGATGATGTGCGTCAAACCCTGGGAACATCTGCCGCGAAAATATCTGTAAAACAGGGATATCTCGGCCAAATGTTTGCGGTCTTCCAGTGAGTCCTTAGAATATTGCTCACACATCTGGGGTGGTGCAACGAAGCACACCTTAAAGCTAATGGATTCCATTCAGAAGAGAGCTGTGTGTCCCGTCGGGCGAACCGGAGTTGACCCGGGACACACAGCTCTCTTCTGAATGAAATCCAGTAGCTTTAAGGTGTAATTCGGTGCGCCACATCAGATGTGTGAGCAATATTCTAAGGACTGTCTTATTTGCGTTTTGTAGAGCAAGATCAGCAGGTGCGGTGTATACAGTTTTTTGTTTGCGCACCAAGATTCTGGGAGGCTAATTTTGCGATGTTAGCAATATAGTCATGCTAGGACATATTGCTGTTGACCGAGACACCCAGTAGTCCGATTGACGAGGATGAAGAAATAGTTGATACTGCCATAATGATGTCAGGGGCACCGTATTAGTTTTCTTTATAAACGTGGCCGCTTGGGTTTTTACTGTATTGAACTGGACCAAATTTCTGTCGCACCAGGTTCGAACCATCTCCAAATGTTTATTAATTGCTATAATATGCTCCTGTCTACGGTAATATGTCTCAGTCACTGGTAGAGGTTTTTCCGATCTAAATTGATAGACAAGGGTACTGTCATCTGCATAACTGTAAACAGGATTATTGGTTTCGGTCAGCAGGTCATTAATATAGATGAGGAACAGAGTTGGTGAAAGTATTATGCCCTGCGGCAGACCAGGGTTAAAGGTGAAGGTGTCTGGGATGTGTTCATCAACTGCAACGTGCCGAGATCAGTTCTTAAGGAAACTGGCAAGCCACCTGCAGAGAGAAACTAGCAGTCCGAAGGACTGCAGTTCGTTGAGCAATCCGTCATGCCAATCTCTATCGAATGTCTTTAGTACTTGAGTAGTTACTGACTTTGGAGATTATTGGAAGCAAGGCAATTGGGCGATTGCTTAAGAGCGTGGTTTTCTTGACTTTTATTGGAACAGGTTGCACTCGAGCGACTTTCTAAGAAGATGGGTAAATCTCTTTTCAGTAAAACAGCAAAAAAGTCTGGAAAAATGGATATTACTTCGTTGACGCAGTTCTTTAACACAACTGGAGGTATTTTGTCTGGTCCTGATGCCTGGTGTTATACAGTGTGGCATTTGCCCTAAATATCTGAACCCTCAATGGAAGAATTTAGCGACAATGATGTTGAGTCTATGTCTTAACATTTTCTTTTTGTTAATATCAGTATATACAAGTAAATACCGATTTTTAAAGGGAGCTATAGAATTTACAACAATAAAGAAAAATTAAAATCTTACAAATAGCAAATAAGTAAACAAATCAATACTAATATTATATATTGCTTCCTCCTCTTCTTCTTCTTGATTTAGGACTTGACCTGTATTATACTGTTGTCTACCTCTCTTGCGATTCGGACGTCCAGGACTCCTGCCATCTCTTGGGTGGGCAGCCTGGGGTATTCTGCTTTGTGGCCTTTCGTCTTTTGCCTACTTGGCAATTCTATCCTGGTCCATCCTGTCTACATGGTCTCTCCTGTACCTTCTTCGGGATCTAACCCATCTGACAAAGTCTTCTGTCTGTAATTAATCTCTTATGGCACTGCTTCTTTTTTGAACCCGTAGTGTTACGCCTTTTATTGCTCCAGCGTTTTCATTTCGGTACTTTTCAAGAGTTTCTTCGTTTTCGTTGTTTCGACTCGGGTCTCGGCAGCGTATGTTAGGATGGGTCTTACACAGGTTTTATATATCTTTATCTTGCATTCTGCCGTCATATATTTGTTTTTCCATATTAGGTCTCTTAGACTACCGAAATTAATGATGCTTTGATGCAGTTGGCTCTTACTTCCTCAATCAAGTTTCTGCTGCTCGATATTTGCGACCCTAGGTAGTTGAATTTCATGACTTGTTTTATCGTTTTATTGTCCACCATAACCTTGCACCTGACAGGCTCTTTGGATTTAACCACTGATATAGTTTTTTCTGTTGATATGATCATGTTGAATTTTTTGGCGGTTTTATTGAGTGCAAATAGTAATCTTTGTAGGTCGTCTTCGTTCTCTGATACTAGTATGGCATCAATGTCAATTTTTTCAATTAACGTTTGATCTGCTTTAATGTGTGTGCTATTGTTTTTGTTTCAGTATTTTATTCCGTTATTGTATCAGTCATCCACTCGATGTTGTAATGTCGTTCAATTATATTCGGTCAAATGCGTGTTTGAAGTACACCATACATAAGTAGACGGGTTTGTCAAATTCAATTCACAATTCCTTTCTCCGCTAGTTGCCGTACTACGAAGATGGCGTCTATTGTTGATCTATTTTTGCGGAATCTCTGCTGTCCTTCACAGCTTCGATTTTCTCGGCTAATATTTTTGTGAAAATTTTGAGCACTGCACTAAGCAGTGTGATGCCACGGTAGTTTTTGGGTTCTTTTTTTATACCTTTCTTAAAAATCGGTACTATTATGGTGGTCCTCCATTCTTCTTGGAGTATTATTCGAAAGAGCTGCATTATTTCTTTGATGATGGTATTTCCCCCATTTCTGATCATTTCATTGCTGATATAATCAATGCCTGGAGCTTTTCAATTTTTTAGATTTTTCACTGTCTTGAGGATATCATCTGTTGTAATTGATTGTTCATAGGTTGTGCCGGTGGGTGTCTGTGTTATGTATTCTGCTTCTTCAGTTTCTGCTTCTGCTTGGTCTTTATAGATTTCTTTAAAATATTGTATCCAGTGATCGTGGCTGATGATAGTTACTTGGACGTCCTCTGTTATTGGTTTCTTTCTGTTTCTGAGTATTTTTCAGATCTTCTTCTGGCCTCCATATAGGTCGTGCTGCATTTCGTTAGAGAAGTTTTCCCAGTATCGCTCTTTAAGTTCTTTGGTCTTTGATTGCTTGATTTACTCGGTTTCGTACTTCTTTGTATTTGTGGTATTCTTCCTCAGTTTTATTGTTTCTATATGTTATGTATGCTTTCCGCTTCTACTTGGCTAAATCTTTTACTTCTTCTGTGAACCATGGCTTGTTGGCTCTTGTGTCATTTACATTAATTGTTCTTAATCCTATCGCTTCGTTTGCGCTTGCTGTAATGTTGGATTTGATTTTTCCCAGGCTTGATTTACATTGCACTGTGCTGTGATTGGGTTGTTGAGTATTTTCAGTTTTAAACGATCCTGGTACAGTGTTTTGGTGCTTTCATTTCCAAATGATTCAACGTTATATTTTGGTATGTGTACTGGAGTCTTTTTTCTGCGTAGGTCAATTTTATTGCTTCGTCGTGCTGCAATAATTGTCCTACGACGTAGTAACGATTGAACACGATTGGCAATTGTTCTTTGAGGAATGTTTTTCCACTCTCAAGAAAAATGATTCAAAGCTCCGGAATGGTTTCTGGTTGTCCATTGCGAATTAGCCTCCTTAATATCTTCCACGCATGCTCAATCGTGTTTAGATTACAATTGCGTTCTGTGCGTACTCACTGGTCTAACGAAAGCGACTAATCGCAGCTTAGATAGTGATCCTGGCTCTGCCCAAGATATTTGCAATGTAGCGTATATCACAACCATAAGCCAAAATCTTCGTAATAATGTAACAATTGTGTCGTAGCGAAAAACTAAACTTTATGAATTTAAATTCGATCTCAAACAATTAATATTGTACGATACATTTTCAACAGCCCGCAGATAAGTTCTTATACATTTTCAGCATTTCCGGTCCAAATAGGTACAAAATCAGTGGTCTATTCAATATATATCATAACTATTTTAACTACCAAATAACCGTAAACGTTACGAGTTACTTTTCATCTCCTCTAGGGTTTTCCAACAAATACCGATTTTGTTGGATTTAAATTCAAATTAGTTTTGGTATTTGAGATAATCCCTGGAAAGTTTAACTCAACAAATAATAGTCTTACCATTTAACCCTAAAGCTTGTTTATTGCCTGGGATAATAAAATGCTTTGTATCGAGCGGTTACAGTTTATTATTAATAAAATGAATCGGTTTAAAAAATAAGTAGATATTAAGAATATTATTTTTTATTGTTTTAATATATATTTTTTCATCTTTATATTTGTTAGGAATCAATCGTAAGCAGAACTGGCGAGGTATATTTAAGTTTAACAATTTGTCTTCGCATGTATGCACTTTAGGCAATATACCTTTTTAATTCCCAAATATGAATCAAAATTGAAATGTTCATCACAACAATACACAGAAAAATATAAAAAACAAGAAAACCGGATAAAATTGAAGTAAACATGTTTCAATGATTTAAGTTTTAAAATAACATTACTACTAACGGTTTACATAAAAGTTGAAAAAACATTGAAAATCAAAGATTATTTACCATATTTAAAATAATATGGGATTTAATGTATAAAATGTTACAAACCAAAACATTTTCTTAAAAACGAAAATAAAATATATTTATGCCCAAAACAACAAAAATTAACGCCTTTATATAGGTTCTATATTAATCTTTAGCATATTAGGAAGCACTATCGTCCTCTTCTTAAAGGGCCTGGATTGAAGGTTTCGAAGATATCGCCATCTTCAACAATACTTCAGTTAAGAACATCAGGGAAGTGAAAATATGTATCCTTTCTTCTTAAAAATATCACTAAATAAAGGACGTTTTATAGAACTTTGTCATATCTCTCCACATCTTTAGTTGCATAATATTAATGGCGTGAAGAATTTTCTATTGGAACTTCCTCTACTTCTAGATTTTTCTTCAAGCTGTTATCATGCACTTTTCTTCATCAAAGTGCTCTGTAGGAAAATATTCGCTGGTATAGAAGAGGCATGCTTGAAGGAGGTCAGTTTCATCAATATTAAAATTAGTGTTTGCATTTTTTCTTTCAAAGCACCTAATGGTTCATCGGAGCTTCCAGCATCCTCCAATCTTTCCTTCTAATCTATAGAAATTTAGTATGACTGAGACTATTGAAATGTAGAGAACCTGGGGCGGCAGGAATTTGATCCAGTTCAATGCTGCAAAACCCTAGCAGCCACGTTTACCAAGAAAGCCAATAAGGCGGACCCTGATATCATTATGGCAGGATCGCCTTCATCCTTGTCAATCGTACTGCTGGGTGTCTCTCTCGTTCAACCGCAATATGTCCTGGTATGACCACGTTGCTAGCATCGCAAAATCAGCCTCGCAGAAGCTTGGTGCGCTATTTCGCAACAAAAAAAAAACTGTATACACCGCAGCAGCTGCTAGTGACGTTGACCATCCTAGACACTAAGCAACTAAAACACACAGCAACGGAAAGGTAAGTATTTTCAAATCTCTAAAACTCAGTCGACAACAGTCTCGTCATCCTAATATCGCAAGAAAAAACACGCAATTACGTTTCAGTTAAAAAACTATGTTTGAATGGTCACCGTGTTACTGTATCTACGTGATAATTCTCCGCAAAACCTCGGGATATCCTCCTCGGAAGATTGTTCAGCTTGAGTGTGAAGAAGTTTAAACTCTGAATCCTGGATGGTATTATGTCTCAAGCTATTCACCCAAAATCAGTACTATATCTTCGACTGCGTGGCACCGATAATGTCGATCACAGGGTCAGGGGTAATGATGTTCCTTTCTTGGGTACACCAATATAGCTTCAAGAGGATTACATCATCATTTTCCCTTATTATTGGTTCAGGTACAGACAGTTTTGTGGCATTTTAGTTTCTATTTTCTCTATCCAATGTTCATTCACTCAGTGTTTGCTCATTTTCATCACGCCGCCGGTCAATATTTCGGTTCTGTTGCGATCTATGGTCTAGATGCATGATGACCCGGAGATGTATTGGCGCTATTTCCATTTTAATTCAGCATATCTGATGGCATTGATGATAGAAATTGTTAACCTTTCTTATTAAGCCTTTCTTCATTTATCTTCTGCAATCCCGATTTTTCAAAGAAAATTTATTTCCTTTCCATAGTGCGTAATTTCCTTTCCACTCACTTAAAACAATCCGCTTTGAATGGGAAAGTTTCAACTCCTTGCAACCAGGATTTATGTTTGTTTTACAGCAAATTAGCTGAAATTCGGTGATACATTTAGCTTTCTCCATCCAATCTGTGATAGCACAGGACTTGTGAGATGCTTTTTCACATAATATAACACATATGAGATGATTATACCTTCTTGTTTTATATCATCTAAAACGCGTCTTTCCTCAAAGTTATTTTAGAATCCATTAAACAGATATTAAGAATTTATATATATAAATAGATTTGATTTCTTTACAAAACCCAAACTTTATCGAACCTAGACTAAACGTACTTTTATCAAAAAATCATATGTTGTTCTATTATTGACAGCTGCACCACATCTTCTTTTTATACTTCTACTTAATCTGAAAATGAATTATTTTGGAATAGCTGGCCATGTTTCGTCGAAAAATTCAAACACATGATGCATTATGTAGAATATCCCAATTGAATGAAGGTTAGGTCTGGAAAATGAGCCGGTCACGGTAAAACATTCATGTTCATTCAGATAAGAGCTTGGGTTACTCGGAAACACGTTGCTTGCATGAAAACTAAATCATATTAAAAATCATTGACACTTACTCGAACCACAGGCTCATGAATTTGATAGGTACTTGATAAAGTAGAATTTCTTTATGGAAGTTCTACAAAGGAGTAAACTTTGAAGTATCCCAACAGGTCTTGAATCAGGAGAATTATGATAATTATAATTTGTAACGCGATTAGTTAATTGCTCAACAACCGGTCCATATGCCTGGTTCACTCAGCGGTATTAATATTTATAGGTGTGGATCGTAGAGTTGATAGTTGGGCGAAGGCGCCACTAAATTTTCTAATATGAATATATTAATGATTTTTAAGCCATGAAATTAGGGTAGCAAAATTTAGAAAAATACTCTCTCTAAGAATATCGAGAACCCTTAAAAGAATTTGCTTAAACTCAACTTGACCTTGACTTCAGCATATCAAAGCAAACATCAAATATGTTTAAGCTATTTATTTAACTATCAAATATATTCTCAGACATAAGGTGCATAGAGGAAAATTAATTAGGCCTCAAACCTAATTGAGATTATGGTATCGCACTAAAATAATAAGATTCTCTAAAATAAGCATCACCCAAATTATAGGATCATTAAGCCTTAATCTTAAGTTTGTTCTAAATCCATACTAATACTTCCTAGTTCCAATTTTTTTAAATATTCCCAATTAAAACACAGAACGCCTTAAATAAAATACCTTAAATAAAGATTAATCTGGTAAATAAAAAAATCAATTATAAATTAATCCCATGGCAGCGATAATATCAGTGGACAAATAAACAGTTAAAAATATATTAACTCCAACAAATTGACCTGTGAAGAGAATAAATGAAAATTTACAGGGAAAATCCAAGTGAGCTCAGTTCGGTAACCTCCATATGAACAAAAACCTAAAGTGGTAGTTATGTAAGACAGTCTACTGCCATAAGGCTTACAGCAAATTTCAGTAAGTGTATGGCATTTAAATAAGTATACGTAATACAAAAAGTAAATCAGATAATCCACTACAGTGTTAGCAAGACATTTGCTTCATAAAATAATATCATATGCGGTAATGAAAGAAGTCGGTATTAATTGATCACATAACGGTAAGCAGCGTTAATAGATATGATAAAAGATCCTAAACAATCAAAAGTCATTTAACGATAAGTTCGATAAAAATAAGGTAAGTAATTACATTATACTACCTGCAGTAAGGGCGTAACATTTAGGAAAATGTTCACAATACAAAAAAGTAAATCAGATAATTATAGTAATATTAGCAAGACTTTGGCTAACCAAGATAATATCGTATACCGTAGGGAAGAAAGTCGGTATTAATGAATGAAATAACGTTAAAAAAACGATATTAAATGCAATAAAATATAATAAATGATTACAAATTTATTAAAAGTAGTTTAGAAAAAGATAAAGTATGATATAAGTAAAACAAGCAATTATAGGACCTACTTTTATGTCAACCTCATGCGGTCACACGGAAATGGAATTCACTGGCAGTGGTTGGTGGCTATTCCCTAACTCATATGGCTACTTGGCTGGCCCTAATTAGTGTTTACGGCTTCCTGTGAAGCTGCACGTCACGCCATGTGGATCGGCATCACTTCATCCAAAGGGTCTCAAACTGGCAGGAATAAACATTGAGGAACTCTCGAGCCTAGCGAAATACCGGGTGGAGGAAGTACCCTAGTTAAATTATATATAATTTTAACTATCTAATATAGAAACACAAAGATATAACATACCATACACTTTTACGAGACGATATTGCCGATAATAAGAGAAAATATTAATGGCAAAATGCTGGACAATTCATCTTAGGATAAATTAATAGGAATAGTATACCTGATGGTCGAAAAATACAATGATAATAACTCGACTTCGAAGACTTGTCTTTTCTATACCTACATATCGCGTTAATGGTCAAAAAATGACTTCGACATTCGTTAAGGGAACGTTCGAAATGAGGAACGACTACGGACTACGAACACTTCGGAACTGTATCCGTCGATACTGGTTGTGTACGTTGGAATATTGCAAAGTATGAAATAGCTACCGTCTTAAATTTTAAACTATAATTTCTAAATATAGAATAGGTATGTAAAGTTCTAAGGTAAGGTAAAGAAAATATCAACCACATAAAAAAGGGAAGAATTTATATTTCTGGGTTTGATAGCATTTACAACGTTACAAACTCATGGGTGAAAATATACCTTTCCATTTACCATTCGTCCATTGAACTGGGTCTTAAAGCCATAAAAAAGCGATTTTGTCAACCGGCTTTTAAATTGAAATTTTGCAACCTATTACAAGAAATTTGAATAAAATACATTTCGGGTGTAGTCAGTCTTAGTAGAGGGTCTATTTGCAACAATGTGTCCTGAAGAATGACGCCCGCCAGTTTCTAAACTTTAAGTTCATATGGAATGTACTATGAAAAATCTATAGGCAACTTCCAATATCAATTGGATATTTTTCCTCATCAATTCAACCATGAGTAAATCTGTCATCATTTCATTTACTGTAAAGTATTACTAAAATATCATTATTAAAATTATTGTTGATATTTAGAAGGAAACCATGAGCATAGAAATAAAATTGAGCAGTAAGAAAAGTGTATGATAAATTAGACCTATTAAAAGAAATTTTATTTTATTCTCTTGTTCGTTATTTATTTTTGATGCTATTTCATGTTCCAAGCTGCTTTAGGTGCGGGATTATACGAAAAACTTTGAATGAATCATTATACAATGTAGGCGGAAATTTTTCGTTCTGTTAAAGCTGACATTGAATACTTATCGTGAATATTTTGGTGCGCACATTTTATTCCACAAGAAATTTAACGTAAATCTTTACCAATGCTGTTTAACGATGAGTTACAGACTATAAATCAACATGGCACGTTCTAGTTATCAAAAAGCCACAGTCAAGCCACGAAGCACATTTTACTGGATGCTCTATGTATACGTGGCATTCGGACGAGAGGGCCTGGAATGTTTGTCCAGTTCGTTTTACTGGCGGCGAACCGAAATTCGCAGTCAGTGCAAGAAAATTTAAATAAGTTTAAAAAGCAAACGTACGAGAGTCAGGTCGAAATGTTAATAAAACCGGAATATTTTGCTGTATTTTTCGAATTTAACTTTAATATATGCCAACATATGAAAACTTCTTATCGCTTCAAAGTATACTGTTGACTAAGTGCAAATATAAGAAATGATAACTATTTAATTCAACACTGATATTCTTTCAAGTGAGTAAACAGCCGCTATTAAGTGCAGAGGCTATATCTAAAACAATACTGGTAATTTATTTATTTTTTTTTTATTTAAGGAGGATTTGATGGAGGGAAGGATGGGATTCTGGAATGGACTAGTCTGGTTTACAGATGGGTCCAGAATGGGAACACTGTCTGAGTCATTAAGTTTCTGACCAATCAACATTGTTATTATTTTCTCATGAAGGCTTGGACCAATAGACGCTGTTATTGTTTTTAACTAAAGTGTTTTCTTAATCATCTCTTCTCACCTAACGCAGATCGATCTCGAATCTGAGCTATATAATCCGCACGTCAATCAAGGCGTGGCGTCACAGCATACAGGTCGTAATAGTAGAGACCTACAAATATTCTATACGTGACAATATCATCCAGATAAATGAAATTTCGGTATTCGGAAACCGCATTAAAAATATGTAGATAATTTTTATACAGGTCACAACATATTCAACATGAGGGTAAAAAACTTCCGCTGATCTTTTTGGAGACCAGTTTAGTATGGGCCCTTTTCAAATGGGTTCGAGCTTGGGAATTGGGTAACAGATATCATTAGTTATTGTGTTTTGGTTTGAAAACACTTCGACAAGAGTATATAATATAATATAATAATATATATATATATATTATGATATAAGTGTATAAGAGGGCCTTTAAAGCACACGCGACATATTTCAAAACACGACGCGCAGCGGAGTGTTTTGTAAGTCGCAAGGGCTTTAAAGGCCTTTTATACACGTATATCATACGCTATTTTTTTATTACGAATGCATCATAATCTCAAAAATGTTTTAAATATTAAACTTAAGGGATATATTGACGAATATATTAATCTGTCACATTTGACATGATCAAATGTTTCTATAGCAACCTTTAAAAAAGTAGGCGCATCATAAACATAGTTTTAAGCACGCTGCAGCGTGCGATAATCGTTGATTATGATGCATGCGTAATAAAAAAGATCTTTTAAAAACCATTCTTATTTTGCGCTTTTGAATAATAAATTGTAACAAGCAAATTTTGGAGAGGCGACGTGCGACGTTCAAATAGGCGAGGACGTGACAACCCTGGAAAACGAATGGTGCAGCAGTATAATCGAATCGGTGTTATATAATACGGAGTATATAGATAGATTAGAAATAAGGCGTAGATATAGTTATTGTACGATAGCAGAGTCGACTCATGGCGTTATGTAATTATGATAACTGTACTGACGAAGGTGTATTGGCGATATAAAACGTGTTACTAAAAATTAGTCGTTTACAGATCAGAAGTCGGGATAACCTACGCATTGTGTTATTTGTTGTGGAGAACGGTGAAATACGCGATTTCGGCGAGTTAAATCGCAGTGCCAACTTCTTCTTTTTTTGTGAATGGCGATATAACAAAAGGCGGGCGTTTATCCTTGACAGTGGATTGACATTTGGCGATTTTTCAGATATTTACGATAATAATAAACAAGTGTGTGCTAATTAATTAGTGATTATTGTAAAAATTGTGGCGTATTTCAACTGTGTTTACTGACATTGGTGTTTAAAAGGCGTTTTTCAAGTGATTTCCTATGGAGGAAGGCGATTCGGCGATGGAAGACGAAACAGTCTCCATGGTACATAAGCTGTTGAAAGGCGGTTTAGCAGATTGTGGCGGCCGAAATGGCAAGGGCGGCGAAGCAAAAGGCGGCCGAAATGGTAAAGGCGACGAAACAAAGGGCGGCCGTTGGTACTGGCGGTACCAAGGGCAACAAGAAGGGCGATTAGGGCGAAAAATCAGGTGAGAGCGTTCCTCAGGCGGTGTAGCGATAGGGCGGACTCCGCTTGTAGTTTGGGCTGTATGGGGGAAGGGCAGGCGGCGACCTTATTGACCCTTTCAATCCTGACAGCCGGGACTGTAACGTAGTCAGGTGGTTGAGCAAAATTGATCAGTTGGGCGATATTCATGAATGGTCGAACTATGAGAGAGCGTATTTTATGCAGGCGAAATTGCAAGGCGCAGCAAGGGGCTGGTTTAATCGGCTCGATGAATATGACCTCTCATGGGAAGACTGGAAGGCGGCTCTTAGGAAGGCGTTCCCTAGAGTGCATGACTTTGCTCAGCTGCTCAAGGAGATGATAGCGAGGGTTAAATTGGACGGCGAAACCATGACCCATTATTATCATGATAAAATGGCGTTGATCGAAAGGTGTGGGCTTTCAGGCACAAAGGCGCTTTCGTGTCTGATTGATGGTCTACCTCTCGACTTGCAGGCGAATGCGAGGGCATTTGGTTGCTCTTCCCCTGGCGACTTGTATACTGGCTTTCTTTCCTCTTTTGACAGATATCGGCGTCCATCAACCGATATTGTGGAATTGGAGGGGCAAGGAAGTCCAGGGTCATGCGCAGGTGACGAAGATTTCGCGGTCTTCTGAGGCGATTCTCAAATTGAGAGAGGCGTTTGGCGAACTTTGGGTACCCAAGGCGTACTATTTCCAACTGCTGGCGCGGGCTGGCGTTTACGAGGAAGGCGTTTGCTGACTTTTTGGACAGGCGAGGTGTAATACAACAAGGGCGAATGGTCAGGTTGAAAGGTGCATGCGAGTCTGACTGGCGAGGTGCAAAGTGCGAATGGTCAGGTTGAAAGGTGTATGCGAGTGAGTTTGACTGGCGAGGTGCAAATGGCGAATGCTCTGTTGGCGAAAGACGAGAGCTATGGCGATTTAAAGGCGAGTGAAAATCTGACAAAGGCGTAATATAAAGGTGATATTCGATAAAAGGCGTAAGGTTGCAACCACAGGCGAAACCTTTAGGGTAGGCGATTTGGTGTTATGGCGAATGCACAGATCGATTAGATCTGGTTGATTTACTGGCTAGTTAAGTTAATGAGGGCATTAATTGTTGCAGGATGGCCGAATGTAACAAGCAAATTTTGGAGAGGCGACGTGCGACGTTCAAATAGGCGAGGACGTGACAACCCTGGAAAACGAATGGTGCAGCAGTAGAATCGAATCGGTGTTATATAATACGGAGTATATAGATAGATTGGAAATAAGGCGTAGATATAGTTATTGTACGATAGCAGAGTCGACTCATGGCGTTATGTAATTATGATAACTGTACTGGCGAAGGTGTATTGGCGATATAAAACGTGTTACTAAAAATTAGTCGTTTACAAAATATAAGATGCACCCAAGAGGTTGCTGTCCAGAAAATTGTACCATATGTAGTTGTACTTTCAAAGTTTGCAATATACATAAGATTTGATGCGGTTTTATTTAAAATTTTGTTGTTCCGTATCCAATAGAATTGATTCGTATGATTCCCAAAGACTGGTTTTTGTCTTGATCAGCTCCGCATCGGAAAAATCATTGGATACTTTATTTCCTCTGATCGTTATATTTTGAATTCATAGTGGATTTAAATTAATATGTTTATATCTGTGAGAGTAACAAAAATATTTACATAGTTTAACAAAAAGTCAGTGGTTCGGACAAAATGCTAGACTTTTCCGGTCTATTTTCCAATTACGAAATACAGTAAAACTCGTTTGGATATTGCTATATAGGGAACCTGAAATTACAGTTGGGTAAAACCTTTCTGCCTTGGGCCCATATTTACAATGCCATATGGTAATGGCTGTTAATTTATGTATTTAGTTTTAAGTGAAATATTATAATTGGAACTGCTTTTGGCACAATTAATGTAATTGTGGGATATTATTATATTATTATTGCTAGTAATGTACATACAACATTTGATAAAGTATTTGCAATTTACATAAAATTATCAATTTATTTATGATAGAGAATTCACTTGTTCAGTGCTCAAAACAGCGAGAGTTCAGTTAATATACCATCAGTACATCAATATCCAGAATTGTTGTGACAAGAAACAAATTGTAATATACATTCTGCTGAGTGCTTTGTAGGATGGTCTTCAGCTTGATACAAATTAGTAATGATTTCTCGAAGGCATTTCACAAATTTGATCATAATATATATGGGAAAGCAGTCACGGAATAAATAATAGTCATAACCCTTACTTGCACAAATTTCAGCAATCAACGCATTATGCAACGCTGGTATTTCTGAGCATCAATGCAGTGTGCCTAGGGACCGTTGTTTAATATTAGGCCAATAGAAGCGTCAATTGATGATTTCCGAAGTGAAGTGGCACGCTCAGCCAATACCTCGTACAGAAAGGCCTGACGGCTTACGTGTGACGTCATCAAATCTAGGCAAAAATTATTTACAGGCGTATATTTATTTAAATGTGCATTTTCTTTTAAAAATTCACAGTTAAGTAGACATTTTAGATGCAAAAGTCTGGAAAAAATATAATATAAACTTGTTCCATTTTGCAAATTTAACTTTTTTATATGTGGTAGTTTGAAGCGTAATTGAGCTAATATTACTTTAAGCGTAACTATTATGACCGATATTGTTTTTTACTATTTTTTCTAAATCAAAAATTAAATTGCAGTTTACTTATCTTTATCTGCATACATAAATAATATTTAGGGGCTTCCGGTTAAAACAAGGCTGCGAGTCATGAACTCAAGCGGCACACATTAAGGTATTGCACAAAAGCAACAGGTCTTTAAGTTAGAAATATATAGTTTTACGTATTTAAAAATATGCCTAATGATATAAGTTGTATACCTAAACATACAACGAAATATTAGGTACGAGTTTCACGGACTTAAGCACATAAATAGTTCCGATTTCAGAAAAAATCAAGGAACTAACACTAATTAGAGCAGCCAGTATCATCAAATTCTCTAACTAATCGTTTGATATGCAATACATCGAAGAAGGCGAGTTGGGACTCGGAATTCCAATTGTCTAGCTTGGAAATCAACGTTAAATACGGAAGTACGCGCGATAAAATAATCAATATTTTTACTGGGCTTCCATTCAATGGTATTCTTATAGCAAAAGCATTTGACTAGATGTTATGACGTCACTGCATCCTTTATATTAGCCAGAAGAAGACTGAGCTTTCTCCCTTTAACTCTCAAAGCTACCGATGTTCGGTTATTTAGCGCTTATTTGGGTTTTTCTCGAAAATGGCTGCGGGTGGACATTTTAGGCAGCATTTGGAGGTTGTTGACGGTCAGTTGTTTTGGCGATCCGATTTCTGGTGTCCGAGTTATTACGTCAAATGTGCTATTTTTCAAAAATTTTCAAAAAATCCGGTTTTTGCTTCTATTAAGGGAACAGTTGTTCCATATATAACTTCCAAGTGTTCTTGATATCTTCCTTGTCAATTATTATGTTCTCTTCGTTGTTTGTAAGTTTATTTGTCTGTCTTGATTTGTATCATTCAGTGGCTTCCTTTATTTTTCGGTGTACGTTGAAGCTGTCATGTTTCTCTTAGAGAAGTTCTATTTTTACACATTTCTCTCTGATGTGTTTTTCCTTCGCTTCTCTTATTTTTTGTCTTACAATTTTCTGTGTCTCTCTATATTGTTCAATATCTACGTTCTTGAAACCCCTTCTCACTTCCATCAGCTTCAGAATTTCATCAGTCATCCACGATTTTTTCTTGCTTGTTTCATCTTTCTTCAGCTTCTCCCTTTTAATCTCCTCCACTATATCGTTTAATCTAGTTATTTCTTCTTCTACATTTCTAGTATCGTCCGATGCAATAAATCTTCCAGCTAACTCCTTCTCTATTAGTGTTTTTACGTTAGTCTTCTTCATCTTTCGTAAGTCGCATCTTATGTTGTTATTCGTCTTTTTCTTTTCTTCGTTCTAATATTTATTTCTCCCACTACCGGGTTATGATCTGATTGTATGTCCTCTCCTAAATACGTTTTCATAGAGGTGAGGCTGTTTCTATATCTCTGATTGACTAGGATTTAATCAATGTAATTTCTCAAAATCGTGTTCGTGGTGTCCATCGGTGATCTCCAGGCTACAGCCGTCTTGCTGGGAGTTCGAAGAAAGTATTTAGTACTCTAAGCTGATGTTCTGCTTCAAAAACACTTAGCCTCCCGTCCCTTTCATTTCTATCCCCTAGCCCGTGTGGTCTAATATGTTCACCAGTTCTTCCTTTACACACTTTTGCATTGAAATCTTCATTAGTATTATAAGGTCTTGTCTGGGCATTTTATTCCATATTTCCGATATCTGTCTATGAAATTGTTCTACTTCCTCATCAGTATGGCAAGTATTTGAGGCATATACTTGGATGATCTTTACTGAGACTGGGCTACTTGCTATTTGGAATAACAATATTATCTCCGAAATAGGCACAAACCTTGTTACACTTCTTGCAATATTTCTCTCTACAATTAATCCTACTCCATATTGATATTCTTCGTTGTTTGTTCCTGAGTAATATACTTTATACTGGTTGATGTCCAATTGTCTTGCCCCGGCCAGCTCATTTCGTTCACGCCCATAATCTTGATATTCATTCCTTTCATTTCCTCCATAGCATTGTTAATTTTCCTGCTTGATCCATTGTTCTCACATTCCACGTGCATATCCTAATAGGTGTTTTACTCTTGGATGTAACTCTACATTTATCAGCTACTTTCAATGCATTCCTCCCCCCCTCCCTCCTTGAAATATCAGTGATGATAAAAATTGTGTCCAGCATGCTTAAATAGTGTCCAGCTTGGCTTAATTTTAAATCGATATGGAAATCGAATTAAAGTTCTATTGCACGTCTGTCATATATGGCTCCCTGTAAGTTAATGTGATATTTAAAAGTGGCATGCCATTAATAAATATTTAATTATTTAATAATTATTAAAATATATGTATATAGATATCTTTTTCCTGTCGCTTTTTCCTTTTATCGAGTCTAAAATCACATCCGTGCTAATGAAGTTTTGACTTAAAAAATCAAAAAAGTTGCTTTGTGAATATACCCAATTTGTTACTTCCTAAGTTGTACGTATAAATTACATAGCCTTCATTTAATAATGGTTGACTGAGAGATTTAATATATTTCTATGCAATCGTAATATCCGTAATGTAATACGAACCATTAAGTACTAAAAATCGATAGAGGCGATGGCGATTATATATCGCCTTTCTGAGACAGACTAATATTGGCCCAGCATAGAGTAATAATTTATATTCTAACATGAGCTGCCAAACGTAATGCAGAAGCTGTTTGTGCTACCAATATCGCCGGCGTGAACGACTCGGTGATTTCTTTCTTAGCAACCAGGCTGTCGGTAACTGTTTTTTCTTAATATAAAATTAGCATACGTATGAGCGGCGATGTGCAAGATAAGCTAGGCATTTGAAAAAATTCTATTGACAAGAAACATGATGAGATTTTCCGCTACTTGTTGTTGATTTGTTCCCATTTGGCGCTTATAAAAAATAACCAAAAAAAAAAATAAGGGAAACAGGGTAGGAGTGGCACATATCTTACATTACTTATATTTTAGAAGTCTTAATAATCTATTATTAATCTTTTATTTATAAATACACTTTACTTTTTACCAAATATGTAATCGGGAAAATAATTTATCCGAGATTTTTCAAGTATACGGTAGATGGTGTTTTTTAATAAGTGTCCCATATTTTAGAGGATGATTCCTCAGTATTTTTAGGATAAAAAGTTCATATAAGCATGGTATTAAAGATTTACTTTTTTTGGTTTATTCTAAATAATTTTTAAAATAATGTCGATATTTGGACGAAAATTGATACTTGAGGTTTTTCGAAATGAGAAATTTAAACTTGATCTTAGTTTGACACTTAGTTGTAGGGAGCGTTACCTACAGATATTTTTCTCTTTTGGAGAGTCACAACTCTTTCACTTTTTCGTGTGTGTCATTTTACGTGAAAAGAGATTTTTATCCAAAGTAGCTGATCACTTTTATGTGAAAATGGTACTCTTGTCAAAAGTCGCTACGAGCAATCGTATTCCAGATATTTTGATTTAAAATAATCAATGGATGTTCATTAAAAAGTGAAAAAAAATCAAGATTTTAAACGCTAATTTTTAAACAACAATAAACAAGGAACACTAGATAAAAAATTAAATCAAAAATGCCCACCTCCTGCCAGTATGCACGCATCCAATCTTCTTCTCATTGATGCGAGCACTCTTTGGAAAATTCCTGGAGCATTTTGAACCGTTCAACAAGTGTATTATTCGATTTTTACTTCTGGTTCCTTTTAGACAGGTGTTTGGTAAACTAAGGTTTCTAGATGTCCTCAAAAGTTTAAGGTCTTGTCTAAACTGTTAAGGTCTGGTAACCTAGGGGGCGATGGTTGACGCCGTCATGCATAAACCACATTTCATTCCATAGTCTAAGAGGTACATTTTCAAGGAAAAAAGTCAAATTTTCTTTAACAAAATGACGTATCTCTCAACGTTTAATCTTGCCGGATAAAAGAATAGGCCTATAAAAAAATCTCCAAGGATTCCTGTCCATGTTAATAAAGAATTGTTCTTCGAAATGTGATTCCTATATCGTATGTGGGGTTTCCTATGACCATAAATGATTTTTGTGAAAATTACATATATCGCTGCATGAGAAATTTGCTTCGTCGGCGTCGGTAAACAGGATTTGATTTTGATATAAGGGAGTTTGAATACGGCATTGGAGAAACCAACGATAAAACTCGATATATAATGGAAAATCATGGGTAGGAGTGCCTGAACTCTTTGAATGTGATAGGGATATAACAAATTATCAATTAAAATTTTCCATACCGAAACATGAGAAATGTTTAACGTCAACGATATTTTTGTGGTGCTTGTTTCCGGGTGTTTTTCTACCAGATTAGAAACTGATTCTTCGGTTTCTGGGGTTCTTGCCCTACGATGTGCACCCAAGAGGTGACTAGCTTGCTCAAAAGTTCCTGTTTCCTTCAACCGTTTTTGAGGTAGGAGTTGCGCGGTTCGGATAACACTCCTGATACAAACACTAGCCTCATATGCATTTTCATTGGGAAGCGTATGCTTTTTTGACAAATAATCACAATAGTAATGATTATTACTTAATTGTACGTCAAGTTATTATTTTTGACCTGACAACCCAAAAAAGACACTGCAGAATAAACTTACTAGCCTACTTTCTCCAATGTTAATAAAACCCCAAGTACCAACGTTTTTCCAGATATCGACATTATTTCAAAAATTATTTGGAAACAACAAAAATAAAAATAAATTTTTACATGCTGTATCTCAAAAACCTCATGTTTACATGAACTTTTTAACTTAAAAATACCTGGTTAATTGTCCTGTGAAATATCGGACATATAGTAAAAAACGCCCAGTATATTACTACAACACAGTTTTATCTACAATACTGAAACCTAACTTTTACACTCGGCGGATTTCGCTAACCATCAGGAGATGATTAAAAGTTAATCCAACTAACCCAAACTGTGTTGTAGAGCATTTTGTCGAAGGTTTCAAATTCCAACTTAGTATAAAATATATATTTATTTAGACCCTTTTCAAAATTACAAGCGTGTTATAACAGTTTCATTTTGCCACTATCAGATATAATAAATCTTATCTTATATGCTTATAGCAACAAGAGATTCTATATTTTGTGGTAAGAATTTTTGAGTAGTAACCTCTTCGGTTAAATAATTATAAATTCATTCATTTGATTTGTTGTTAATAAGTTTAGCAGAATTCCCGCTGCAGCATTTATTAATGTCAATTAAATTTTATATACATACGATTAGTATTACATAATATGTAGGAGCTTTTATATGTGGCCGTAAATAGTTATTCTGATCATCATGTTTCTTATGTTGTCCTCTAGCACTTTGTGACTGTATTTATTTTAGTGGATAATCTGTTGGCTCGCTTAGGTTTATCAAGCAACTGAAATAAGAATAATTGTGACATTAGTTTAACTTTGCTTATTTATATTACAATAATTATGTTTACTTGCAGTTCTGTATTTAAGAACTGAGTTAGTACCTACCTACCTTTGATCCTCGTTACATCGGTCAAATTTATATACTGCTTTCGGTTTGAATATTTCGCTTCTAATCTCAGGCTGATGGTGGTTTTAACTTGTTGGGGTCATCGCTGCTGCTTTCTTGTTTACGTGTTAATTCGAGAATAATTATTGTTAGTTATTACATTTTTCTTTCTCTTCATTAGTAAAAACTAGTACTTGTTGCTTATTTTCTTCTAAGATTTGTTGATTTTTGCATGAATTGCTTGTTATTTGTTCTTCTCATAGTGCTCAATGGATTTAGGGCATATGCCTCATATATTTCCCCGTGGTTTTTCCCTATTTATCTTTTATTTTCTATCAATCGTCAATGTTTGTTTTCCTTTATTATATTAGTGGATTTTGAGGTTATTTTGATTCCACCTTCTTCCCGACAGTTTTGGACTTTGATATTTGGGCTTTCTTCTTGCTATTCATCTTTGCAAGTAGCATGATGTAAGTTTTGTAATATTCAATTAGTAGCTCTAAATACTATTAATGGGCTATTTTCCCATAAATGTTGCTGCCGATTCGGATTTTTAAAGGTTTATTATTTCATTCAGGAATATTTCCTATTGTTTATTAAAACATTTAATTTTAGCTCATTAGTTGTTGCTTTCACAATCGCTTTACAAAGCTTAGTTCTCGTTTATTATCTTAGAAGTATTCATAGTATCGACTATTTCTTCATTTCGACAAGTGCTCTCGGCACTACCATTTATTCTGAACTGACGTTTGTTATTTAATTCCGTGGAAGTTGCAAAGGCAAATTGATTGAAACCGATGACCTCGTTCCTCTGGAAATACCTACTGGATTCTAGGTGACTCAACCTTTTTGTATTGTGTTTAATATTACCCTTCTAGGGGATCTGGGATTGAGTCCCTAATTAGCGTTTGACACAACCGATTTAACGGGATATTTTAATAAGATAACACTTATTAATTTTTTTGCCAATTGACATATTATTATTGATTGATAATATTATTATTATTGCTTTTATTATTGATGCCGTTACTAATTCATACGTTTCGATTTACATATTTGTATTAATTTTAAGTAAGTCAGAGTGATCACTTCGAATACTAGTGCTTATAGTTTTTAGGTACAAGGTTGCAGAGTAGTTAGTTACATCAAATATTGTTATTTTTTATGCAAATGGGCCAGCAGAGCCATAAACCAACATTACGTAGTTAAAGAATGGTCGTGAAAAACGTGAAAATATTATGCCCGGCCTGAAAAGCGTTCTTAATGAACCCTTAGCTGAGTAGCAGAAATCCAATTTATCTTCTTTGCACATAAAATTAGGGCTTATAAAAAATCTTAAAGAAAGAAATGCTATTTGAAATAGAAATTCTTGTGTATAAATGGGGTAAAGCTAAAAGAAAGAATATTCGTTGGTCCGCAAATGCGAGAACTTTCCGAAGGCAATAATTTTTAAACTATACTTTTGGAACCAGCGAACAGGATGTGTTTAGCAAGTTCCTAACAAATAAGAAATCGGAGAATTATACATAACCAGTTAAAGAACTTATCCAATCTTACAAGGAATTAGGTTGCGAAATATCACTTAAGCTGCATGTCGTCGTAGTTCAGATGGACACGGAGATAAGATTTCGCCAGAAAATTGAATTGGAAAAGCGGTACAGTTCGTCAGAAGAGTTTGTTAAATATGACTATGAAGCAGTGTCTCTATATACGAAAAATAATAAAATAAATAATTTTTGTGGGGCAAGGATGCGAAATAAAATTCAAGGGAAAGAAG
>MU182650.1:177285-195069 GCA_016904865.1 Pissodes strobi | reverse complement strand
ACTATTTCTTCCTTTTTTCCCTCGACAGATTGTAAGGGATAGACGAAATTTTTAGATGCTTTAAGGCAATTTTGTAACCATTTCCCCACAAATTTCCTTCCAGTTCATTACACAAATCCTTTAAATTTTGTGTTTTAGCCTTGGTGATGGACTTTTTAAGCTCTCTTTTCTTGGTTTTATACTCTTCACTGAGTCCTTCTAATACAAGGTCGTTTAAATTTGTCCTCGGCCTTTTTCGCGTGAGATACCTCCTAGCCACTATGCATTCTTTCCTTTTTTCTTCAATTTGTGCGTTCCACCAGAATTGTACTCGTATGCTTTGGTTTCTTCTGCGGGGTGCAGAACTTTTTTTTTGGCTAAGCGTTTCCATACATTTGGACACATTCGCTCTATCGGTGTCTCCCATATCTCCTATTTTAGCCTCTATTTTCCTTTGAAACGTTTTCTTATCAAAGAATATCTCTTGGCGCTCAGCAATTCGTTTTTTCGTCGTTGTCCTTTCCTTGAGCTCGAAATAGGTGAAACTGTGGTCGCTGAGTGGTTCATCGTCCAACACCCTCCAGTTGTGGATATTCCTTGCTATATCCTGAGTAGAACAGGTGACATCAATAAATGATTTGCTCGTTCCCCTAACGAAAGTTGGTTTATCTCCTGTATTGTGCGTTACCAAGTCTAGCATGTCCATCCAGTCGATAAAATATTCTGCTCTGTGGGCGGTTAACGTAACTTAAAGATGTTAATCAATAAGCTCAATAAACAAAAACTTGAATATAACGAGAAGAAACGTAGTAGGTGTGATATAAAAAAGCAAACGACCTACAGTCGTTTAACAGTAAATTCATTTATAAAATCGGTAAATAACTATAATACGTACGATATAAGATAGCAAACGACCTGCAGCGTCGTTTAAGAGTAACAACGGTAATATATACGATATCAGAAAACAGACGACCTATAGTCGTTTAACAAAACGATAAATAACGGTAATTAGGACAATATAAGAAAATAGACGAGTTGAAGCTAAGTTTGAGAGCAAGAAAACCCTGGGGAGAACTTTTAATAGGCGAAAAACTTTGACATTTTTTAATTGCTTGCTTATTACTTAAAAACTACACGCCCTATAGAAGATTTCATTTCTACATAAGTTAATATTGACAAAATTCCCTACAAAATTCACTTCACAATTAAATTTTATACCATCTTAATCCTTCTCCACAGGTCTTTAAATTTTGATAAGAAGAAAGGAAGAACTGGTATTCACTGTTGTGCTAATAAACGAATTCCTTCAGCTTCACAGATCTCGCATCCTACGCCTGTTTATCTTATAGTGCCAAATGAATTTTGGCCGTATGCTCCTTCGCTCCTTTACAAGGCCATGTCTGTATGTCCCTTACAGATAACGTTAATCTTACGGTTTTATGCGATTATCGACTTTAGAGGTAGTATAAATAAAACTAATAAATTAAAGCTGTAATATAAACTAGGTCAGCTTCAGCTTGCCTAGATTATCACTAACACTTGATGCAACTGACCATCAGTGCTTTAGAATATTTTATCAAGTATAGTGTTGGCTGGGAAACAGCTTAGACCCACTAAAATGGCGGATGGAAACAAGACGGCCTCCGTCTTGCCCCCAACTAAATGAAAAAGAAACCAGCCATTGCTTCAATTGGTTCTCTGCCGCTGCAAGAAATGGTGCATCAGTGAGTGTGCCTGCGGAAAATCTGGTCTGATGTGAACCACAGTCTGTAGAAATTGTTCGGGCAGTTCTTGCTCTAAGGACCCACCCACTGAAATCGAGGAGCTGAGAAGAACGAGGATATAGTTAATATAGTTAACGAAGAAGAAAATACATACGCTGAAAAGTTTGAAGACGAATTTTCGGAGGATGGAAAGTCTCAAACTTACCCTTCAAAACGAATGAGATTAATGCGAATTACGTAGAAATACATAATCTCTTATTATAATTATATATATTCTTCAAGCTAATCACGTGTAAATAAATACACTTTTTAATTTTTTTTTCCTAAAAACCTTAAAACTATATTTTTACAGATCATATATAATAACTTAGGCAATATAAGTTGGATCGAATGTTTTTGCCCGAGTAAAAGATAATCTTAAAATGTACTTTTCATTATATTTTGTAACTTCATTTGGCTTTTTATTGATTGTTGAATGATTTGTGTTATTATATTATTTATGAACTATTTCATCTAAAATATGAATCCATTTGTACTTTCCACGCAAGCTAAATTTTTTGTAGTTCTGTTCACTCTGTCCACCACACTGGCTTTTAAATTAGAATAAGTGTTATAATGATTTATGTTAAAATTAACCATTTGAAAATATTTGTTGAAAAATTCTTTTCCCATATCAGTTTGAAGGTTTTTAGGGACATTTTCAACGCTTTCCAAAATTTTCCTCATAGCCTGACTAACTTCTTTCCTGATTTTGATTTGATTGGTTCTATACAAACATATTTTGAGAATACATTAATTACTACCAACATGTAACGATATCCTCTATTGAATTTCCAATAAGGTATCATTTCGACTAAATCAGCTTGCCATAAATCACTTAAACCTTTTACTATAACTCTCCGACGTTTGTAGTATTTTCTGATTGGCTTATGAATTTCATTAACAACATCCTCTTTAAAATTATGTCATAGTTGTAAGTTAAGAATGTTTATTGTTTTATTAAAATTGGACATTTATTACAAGTCCTCCATAAAACATAGGCAAATATTTTATCGAATTTTTAGCGCTGTGAAAACTGACTACAATGGACATTCAAAAAATAGAATAGGCACAATAAAAGATTATATAAAAGTCAAAATGAGCCAAAACCTGTATTTTAAGGTTTTCTGGAAAATTTCATCGAATTTCGAAGGAAAGATGGTATAAAATTCGTTTCACACCATAAGATACAAAGGCGTAGCATGTGAGGTCATGTCTTATGGTCTGTGGACTATTTCATGATCACATCGTGCTTATAGGATTCTGTGAAGCTGAAGTAAGTCGTTTATTAGCGCAGCAGTGAATTAATTTCTTCTTATCAAGCCTCAAAAACCTGTAGGAAAGGTTAAGAAAATATAAGATTAAGTTTGGCCAATGTATTTTGCAAGGAAGTTTGTCTTATTAACTTTGGTACCAGTGACATTTTCTGTAGGGCGTGTAGTTTTTGAATAATAAGCAAAAAACTGAGACCAATATTTCTAGGTTTTTTGTCTTCCCAAAGTTCCCCACAGAGCTTCCGAGGTCTCAAGCTTAGTTTCAGGCTCCTCCTTACATTACCAAACAATCCTAAAAAGAAAAATCTTTTACCCCCAATTAATGCAGGCTGGGATCTTTCTATATATTGGGCTACCAAGAAACATATTTAGTCTTATAATGAGCTACACGAGGGTGTTATAGCCAATGCTTAAAAAGCTTTTTAATTTTTTTTATTATCGTGTTATTAACATTCATAAAGCTCTCATAAAATTTCGAGGGCTCCAGGGTGGAGAAATTTGTTACAACCTTTTCATAAAGCTACCTTAAAGCCCCATGTGTGTCATTAAGATCCTCATAAAAGGCTAATAAATTCAGCATAAATCTTTTAAAGCCATATTTAAAATAAAACAAATATCGTTGAATTTTGGAGTAATCGCTAAAGCAATTTTGGATTAAATTTCAAATATTAACACTTCTAAAGGCCACATTACTTTTCGGATACTCTATTATCGCTATTATTTTAGAAAACAATAATGCAATTAAGGTACAAAATGAATCGTCACGTAATGTCAGAGCATCAGCATAAATTGAATATAGTACACGTGGTGGAAAAGTAAAAAATAAAACCAAGTGAAGGTTTTCTGATGAAAGTCACCGAAACAGCCAAATTATTAAATAATATAAAATCAGTGAAAGAAATATTTTTCAATAAACTCAATCAAATCACT
The DNA here is from genome assembly GCA_016904865.1 of Pissodes strobi. Taxonomy (NCBI): domain Eukaryota; kingdom Metazoa; phylum Arthropoda; class Insecta; order Coleoptera; family Curculionidae; genus Pissodes; species Pissodes strobi. Next base: position 191,123 of record MU182650.1, on the reverse strand, counting down.
TTGTTGTTACCTAATATGTCAAAAAAGAATTACACAACAGTGAAATTTCTTTGCTATATCAATAAACTACAGGCATTTCTTTACCTACATAGCTGAAATCTGGTTAAAAGTAATTACATGTTTATAAGATAGTTTTAAAGTAATTAGGTTTTTACGCGGCCTTCAGTTAGCGCAATATTTCCTACACAACGGCCATCATAAAGTTGATTAAAGAGCTTTAAAGAGTGCTCTACTGTCTGAAAGCTTGCAGTTATATGTACGATTGTGAACATCTACTGAAAATTGCTTTCTCTATGTTAGTTCATCTGCAATAATATCTTTAAAACTGTTAAAATTTTATCGAGGTCCACCTAGTGTTCCCCTAAACTTCGTGTCATTTCGCTAAACGATGCAGATAAAAGTTTGCCTAAATAACCTAAAACAGAATTGGCTATTTACTAGATCGTCGTATTTCAAGAAAGTTTTTGACATTTTAAGAGTTAACGACATGTCATAACGGAGCCAAAAGTTAAGATACGAGGAACACTTAAGTCGTCTGTTCTATTAATTCTAGAAGGAGGAAACTTAGCTGCGGTTAGTACAGTTGCTTAGATGCTATTACATTCAGGGTAATAAAAAACATATCTACCTGTTTTATCCCGCTTCTGATAGTTTATCCTTCAGCGTGGGTTTTAATGCAAGGTACACTATTGTTTAAGCTTTACAAATTAGAATTTTATAGAGGTTGCTTACTTTTCTAGTATCCTCATCGTGTCGACAAATTAAATGTGCATTGTAACTTTTATCAATAATCAGCACCATAGCCGAGTTTACGCATCGAATAAAGAAAAACAAAGCAATAATGCTAAAAGCTGTTTTATTTCAAAGCAAATAAATGAAAAAAAACATTGGAAAAAGATACATGGAATATAAATGAATGGCGCTGAATGAATTGAGCGAAAAAGAAAATAGGTAGGCTTAGTTTCTGATCCGGATTAATTCCCAATAATCTAACAGATGGAGGATTATCAGTTACATTAACTAAATTACTAAAGGTAAAACACATTTTTTCGGTCTTACCAGCGTTCAGGCTTATTTGATTCCCAGAAAGGCAGTTAATTGGGTCGTCACCCGCCTATCATTTAAAGAAATCAAGTGCCACAGCAAACTATATGAAATCAACAGAATGGCAAATTATGCCCTAAATAATAAACAATACTGACCCCCTTAGTACACCATGGTTAATTGGTCTTGATACTGAACGCTGGCCCTTCACTACTAGTTCGAGATGATCTTGCATATACGACCGCATCAATACAAGATTCCAGTTAACAGAGTTATAAAACTATAGTTTTTCCAATAAGAAGGCCTTAGTAGACATAATCAAAGGCCTTTGACGGAATGCAAAACAAACCCGCCGAATGAGAAATAATATTTGATATTAATCTATTAATAGCCATAACTATGGGCATAACACTCCTGAAAACAAGCTGCTCCTTGTTTTAGAGCTTGTTCAATGACATTCTCAAGAAGAGGAAATATAGAAATTGATCTATAATACAGCAGCACCAAGGCTAGGAGCACTCTATAGAGCAAAAAAGTTGTATATATCTTATCAGCTCTTAATGCTCTATAAGGCCCAGATAAAACCATCTCTGGAATACTATTCCCATATATGCAGCTCGGCACCCAAACACTTGCTCAAGATATTAGACTCCATACAGAGGAGAGCAGTCCGTCTTGTGAATGACCCAGAGTTGACTAAAGCTGGCCTTGAACATCGACCTATATTTTTACTCTCGATACTACTAAGGAAGGTGTTCGAAGGAGCTGGCACTTATGATTTCGCCCAGAACTGTGCCAAACACAAACACCCGTCAGATACAAGCTGCTGTTCAGCATTCGATTCAGTTGCGAATACCTAGGACGTCGCTATGGCGGGATTCTTCCGTTTGGAGGACTGCCTTACTGTGGAATGGACTTCCTAGTAACGTCTTTCCTGAATCCTACAGCCCACGCCGCTTCAAGTCCAATGTCCACCGTCTTCCACGCATATTTTCCTTTTGCGTGTGTGCCGAACATAAAAAATCCACATCAAATCTGATTCTCACCCCCATATGATCCGATATAGACCAATCATGTTGTCAAGACATAATTTGGTCCCAGTGGCAGTGATAATAGTAACTCTTCAGCCATATAAGGACATCAAGTCGACAAATTCGATAGTCTTAGAGTCAGATATATATAACACTATAAAAGACATCTATAAAAGCATGAAAATCCCTCATGGGAGAGTGATATACAGAAGCAGTAATTAAACCAAGCTTATCTGAGGCAACTCATTTCACAGTGTCCCTCCTACGACAAAGAACTAACTTCTCTACAGTTTCCAAAATATGATATTGTTAACTACTAAAAAGCATAAACCTGCTAAATAAATATCACCCTGTCCTAAGCTTGAACTTGAACTTGACAAATGTTATATAAACATTCACTGTTAATTATAAACAACTTGAGCGGTCGACGGGAGCGATTTTAATCCTTAATGATGCAGCCATCAGCATTTTGTAACATATAAATACGCAGGCAAACGCCAAGATCATCAGGCTTTCGGGTCTCTCAATTCCGCTCAGTCTAGTAGCGGTACAGCACACAGGTGCGTACACATCTAGTTGTTCTATCCCACAACTCCCATATCTGTAAACACCTGGACACAGGTCCAGGGCGATCACGTCCTTACCTAACCTGGGTGGACGTATGCACAGGTATACGACATCTGAGGGCTACGAAAAGTAGAGAGAGTCGAATTTACGAGTGAAGTATGAGAATTTCCAGTAAAGGGATAGTTTTTGGGTATTTGTAAAAAAGTAGTGAAAGTGTCTTAGAAATCTGTGATAATCATAAACCAGAAAGACTTACCTTATAAATATCAGGACGAATATATAAATGAGACAACCCCCGCTCCCATAAACTTTATTAATAAAAGTGACGTCGCTTTCTAGAAAAACTTTGAACTAAACCTCCTTCGAGAAGAAAAGTTCTCTCTTAACGGAATATACGCTTATTCCGCTACACTAATTTCAGTTCAATTACGAATGAATTTCAATATTTGGGATTTAAGTTGCCAGTGACATCTATTCACGAATGGGTTTATTTCGTGTGGTTGGCTATTTTAGGAAGCGCAGTATGCTATTTTATACCTACAATTCATGAATTTAATTTACTATAGATTGCTATATTTAATATTGGGTATTTTTATGGCTTGACGCTGCGTGATTTATAATGGTAATCACATGATATAAATTAGCCAATAATACACCGGCAAGCATATTTTGTCCTGCGTCGTTAATTTTGAAAGCGAGATCGGGTATCTTGTGTCGAGACGCCGACGGGTAAGTGCTAATTTTTAATCTTGAAATATTTAATTCATCTTGCAGTATATTTAACTAATTCTTTAATTTTTAAATACATAATTAATAATTGTTTATGATTCGTTTAGTCTTATTCGACTTAAGCGCGAATTTAGCATTGTTATATACCAGTTTTAATTAGCTTACATCTTCAATAATTTTTGATTATTGTCGTAACCTCGTGGGTAAGAATACCGATTTATTGGTGAATATTTGCGTCTCTCATTAATCAAATTCATGTAATTTGAAAGAGGCTTAGTCCAAATTCACGGAGAACGTAATTATTTCATCGTTTAGTGGTCACGCACATTGTTTTACGTATTTCCATTCAAATTGAACAGTAATATTTGGGTAAGTTCTCGAAGTAAATTCTATTTATTCCTGCAAAGGTAGCAAATTGAATTTCCAGTAGAATTTCTCCGAATTTTCCCTAATAGTATTGCCGGTTTTAATATTTTTTCTTTTCAGGCTCATTTAATTAAATTTTCAGTTTATTTGTTACATCAAGCATATAATTATTAGCACTCGCCTGTCTCGTCTCAACACTGATGTACCGACATTACTTTGCATTTATGAGAGGTTAATTTCACATATGAAAATTTATCTGGTTTTTTATCTTTTATCTAAATTTCTATCTCAATGCAGTGATTGTCTTATCTTTATTTTTAATTAAATTGAGGCGTAATTACGCTCAATTATCGTTTATGTGTCAAGGGCCGAAATAAAAGTAATAGCAATTACTTATTTTGAGTTATAAGACTCGTTGTTATTAGAGGTTGTACCTCTATTTTTTTATTTATCATCAAATTCAAGTTATCTTTTATTTAGATTTACCAAGAGTCACTGTTTTGGAACGTTATTCCATTAATTTCCTTTGAATTTTAAATTTCAATCATTATTTTCTTTTGAATTTCATAGTTTAAAGTAAAGAAAAGGATGTCTTGAGTAGCAGTAGTTATTTATAATTTTTGCTCAACTTAACATTGTAATTCAAGTTTCTGATTATATCTGCTTTAACCAGTAAATTTTCAAATTGTTGATTGCTTTCTTATGTGTTTAACAGTGTCACTGATGTTCACATGATATTTCCCTGAATATTATTTAATTAACAGTATACATTGGTCTAAGACTTGTTTTTTCTCCTTACATGTAATCTACCTGACTACACAACTGAGCCAGGAAACACGTCGCTGTACCAGACCTGTATAGGGAGTCAATACTTGATGAACCAATAAGTCCTCGATTAACTCAATTGATACTAACTTGGGAACAGGCAGAAGCGATTCCAGTAGAGGTCCCAATACGATCGCATGATTACTTAATAATTGAACGAAGTTAATATCAATCAGTCAGAAGATAAACATACTGTAAAGTCCAACTGTATTCAATTTCTTATCTGTCACAATTAAACTTTTTAATCTCTTACATTAATTTTATTTTTATTACTAAACTTCATTTCAAATAATTATATTGATAAGCTCCCTTTCACATGATACCATCACTCATATTTGTAATTTAATCATATAGTTAATATATAACTTGTTTTTAATTTATTTCTTTAATTTGTCGCAAGATAGAGGTGGGTGAGACATTGCGAATTATAAGGGCGAATTTCTGATATTTCTATCTTTATTGTTATTTATATTTAAGTATTCATATTTAGTTCGCATTGTCTCTAGAAACTCTGGCGCCCAAACAAATCACTGCTAGTAAAGGAACGACGACCTACCCCCTAAGTAAAATAAAAACGAGTCTCATGCATTTGCACAACTAAATATATCATTACAAAATGGCGCACAATGCCATGCTTAATTAAATAAACTAACTATCGTTACAATATCGTCTGAAAATACCAGGTTATTTTCCTTAAAGAAATTAGTAGTAGATCATGATCTCTCTTACGATAAAATGTAATAGTAGTATCTGGATAAAGTAGATTATTTTCATTTACATCTGGATGTAAATAGTTCAGACGGTGCCATTGAGAGGTCAGGCCTCTAATCAGAACCTTTCGTTCTTGTTATCTAAAGTATTGGGGACTTGCTGCATCTTCTTCAAAATTACTGCCGTATTTCTGATTGCATACATTGAACTTCATCGGCCGTTCATAATTCTGCATCATCTTCCGGAAGTCTCGACAATCTGCTGTTTTATGGAATGGATAATTCTCCAGAATGCAGGCCTCTTTGCTGAATCTAGATCAGGATATGTACATTCGTGTCCATTATGCCGATTGATGCCTTTAAAATTTACGAGATAAAAATAACAGTCATTGTCATTGTTTTTTCGTTCCCTCCAACAATTAATATTCCAAATTATAAGCACTTCCTGTTTTAGCTGTCCACTATCGCAGATGCTCAACGCATGGATTAGGTACGAAGTCTGAAGACAAATATTCCAAGCGGACGTTAAAATAGGCCAGGTAGCTCCTTCTCACAAAGTCCGAACTTTGTTTCAGTGTGTATGAGTTTCTCTGAGTGTATATGTTGTTGAATTTTTCCAGTGTATAAGGTGCGACTACGTTGGATATAACCGGCTCGACTGTCTGCAAAGTAAGAATATTCATTTGGCTGATTTCATTCATAAATACTAATAATCTCTCTTTTTTGCTGTCAGTTATTCTTAATTAATTCATTATCCAAAAAGTGTAGTAATTTCGCACCTATAAAATTCAGTTTTTTAAGGAATAAGCGTGTGAATGAATTTGTCATAGATGTGTTCGATACGTTTCACTTTTTATGAAAACTCATCTCATTCTATAGAATTATTCTGAATCTATAAAATCCAAACCCTATCATTTTTGTCAAATTTAGTAACAACGGTATTTTTTTTATTTTTTGCTTCATTCATTTTTCTCCGAATGGTTTGAGTTGAATGCATTCTATATATAAATGAGGTTCATCGGCACCCAGATGATGAAATGTTAAATTCTTATCAGTAAATTCGGTCAATAAAATTCAAGCTGAACATTAAATAGTTGAATATAATTTTAAATTCCCTGGCTACTCGAAGCAAAATATGATCGTTCGTCCTGGGGAATTTTCCTTATCTTCAGGTTAGACTACATTACAGTAGATTGTATTACCACGGATTTGTCTTGAGAAATATACTTTTACCAAGATAAGGATCGTTCGTCCCCCTTATTTTAAAGTAATTGAACTATTTTATATCTCCAAAGATATTTAAGCTTTTTTAACAAGCTCTTCAGAAGTTTTGTTGCGGTCAATGACACTAGCAACTAGAACATCAGGCATGCGGTAATATTTATGGATTACCAACATATTATGCTACAATAAATACATAATTTAGATGAAAATTGTATGGGCTATTATTCGCAAATCATGATCATTAACGCAAAGATACAAAGGGTGACAACATAACATATAATTCCACTGCCCCGCAAATGAAATTGTTGCCGGTACCAATTTTTTGGAAACCGTAAAAGACGAAATGTGAATTTGAATCTCTTTGAAGCTCTTTTGGTAATCCTAAAGTAGTAAAATTATTAAACTTAACCTTTTTTCCATTACCCTCTTGGAAAATAAGGCTTATTTTGCCATAAAATTCAACTAAGGGGGAAAAAAATTGTAAAAAAACTCGAACTCGTTTTCATATCTATGAAAAAATTGTATGAAACTTCATGCAATGGCTGACAACAGGGTTGAACGAAGTTTTTGATGTGGCTCGGAAAATTTCAGTCATGCGGTCCACATAGTGATGGCTTTATTGGGAAGGGGGAGGACTACAGGTGCTATAGCCCTCTCCCACATGTAACGTAATAATAAATTGATAACAGCCACAAGTCAATCAATTCTACTATCAAAACGCAGGATAAAAAATTTCAAATAAATAAATCTTATATTTTGGTTTATATGATGTACATTATTATGCACATCATCATTATTTTTTCTTGTCTGTAGATTGTAAAATGCTACGGAGTCGTTTCGGCTAGTTTCAGCCATGCGATATTTTGTGCATGACTCTACAACTTATTTATGCCCTAAAAGACGTACGCTTCTTCGAAACGAAGCTATTTTCTTGGAAGGTAGTTGACTCACTTCTTGAGGTGATAGCTGTACTCCTTCATAGTACTTGAGCCTTTTGCAGTGTTGGGTTGGACATTGGCAGAGTAGATATTCTGCGATTTCAGTTGCATTATTGCAAAATCTGCATTGGTCGTCTTCTGCTTTGCCTGTTGCTTTTAGGTGGCATTTTACCGGGCAGCGTCCAGTGAGCAGTCCGGCGACAGTTCTAATATCTGCTCTGTTCATGTCTAAGAGCTGTTCTGCTCTTTTCGCAGAAATGGTGATAAACCTTCTCGTCTGTCTTAGGCCTGAAGTGTTTCCCCATTTGTTTAATTCCTTGATGATATGGTTCTTCATAAGGCCACAGTAGAGCTCTGGACCATAATATGGTGATCCAGGTCCTTCTTTTGCAAGGCAGTCGATTTTTTCGATGCCCTATAGCCAGAAACCCATATTACAGTTACCTGGCTGCATGTTGCTAATCTAATGGTTTTAGGGTTTGCTTTCATTCCCAGACTAGCTCTGATATGCACTTGAAAGCTTTTAGTCCCAGCGCCCACAGAAGAGATGGGGCGGCGCCGGCGACGCGTCGCGGACGTGGCAGAGACGCGGTAAGTACGTAGGCGCGGTTAAGATCTTTCTATACTATTGCCATCATATAAGCACGAATTTTCTTCTATTAATTTAATTAAATGCACGTTAAGTTCGGAGTCGCCCATTTTAAACAAATGTCTCGCCTCTTCAATTCTTGATGATGTTTAGGAAATTTTGCATGTGGTATGAAATTACGCCTTTATGTTTGCTCTTTGTTATTACTACTAGGTCATGTGCGTAGCCTAGAACTATAAAATCAGCTCTACTCGAGTGGTAAGGATTTTATCCACTACTTGTCTTGTCTGACTTTAGAAACTACATTTTTAACGTGTAGTCCAAGAGAACATAATAATGTACTTGATTTTGCAATTTTCTTTAATATCTTGAGACAAAATGGGGGTCTTTTTGAGGCGGCATAATTATGCTGTTGTTTACCTAAAATAAAGTTAATCTTTATTAGTAATTATGCTCAGTTGTTCCAAATTGACATCCATCCACATACCGAAGATGGCGATTGCTATTGTGATCGTTCTGTAATCGCAAAAAAAGTTTATCCGATCTCAAAATTATCTAATCAAAAAGAATTTAATCTTTATCATCCGATTTGGAGTTGAGCCACGATGAACAAGAAGAGGAGGTAAATATTTTCTAAACTATTACACCAGATCTTGTTCGTTTAGGTGCCAACAAGGTGGGTCCAAGGAGTTTTGAAATTCGAAAGTATCATTGGAGCGATGAAGATAATTTATCTTTGGCTTTACTTGCAGGAACAGTGAATGAGTCAAACCTCACGGATATTAGCACTCAAAAGAATGACATAAAATGATGCAGAAGTGAATTTAAAAATTCTGACATAATCTGATAGATGTAATGCCGAGACCGAAGTAATAAGCCCCTTAGAATATTTTCAAGAATGTATAAATGACGATCAGTATAAAAAAAATGCAATATTACCTTTCAACTTTTCCGCGGTAAAAAAATCAGCTCTAAAGAGGTTAGACAATCAAAATGATAATGATCCCTTTAATGGAGGCTTAGGTTAAATATTTTCATGAAAATATCCTCAAAAGTCAACAATCCTAAGATGTCCTCATTGAAGCTCATTATCATACGCGCATCCAAATTTTTCATTTGCATTGTAAGTCGATTTCCGAATACAGTTTTTACGTATTTAAGTGTTGGAAGACATTTTTCGCACCTTTGTTGTGTGATTTCATTTGCATTGTAAGTCGATTTCTGAATACAGTTTTTACGTATTTAAGTGTTGGAAGGCATTTTTTGCACCTTTGTTGTGTGCACGCTGAGGTATGGAACTCCTGGTAGGTCTTAAAGAGATGACACTACACACGAATCTATAATATGTATTCATACAAAACATGAAAACAGCAAACAACATTGTTTACAACGTGGACTCTATCTTATGATTCAGGGAGGTCGTACAACTCCGTCCTTTTCAAGTCAGGCAAATTTTTTCCCAATTCCTTTAATTCCTCCCACAAAACAGCAAGTTATCTAATTTATTCAAAGCATCGTCTGGTATTAGTTCGGAAAAATTGTTTGGATCCATACATGAAAATTCAGCACAAGTATTCTACGCCTTGAATACAATGCCTCAATTTTGATTATGATGCGATTCATGGCCACATTGTGTACTTCCACTTCAAATCTTAAAATAGCCGTAGCTGGAGGAGTATCATCTGCTTCTCGCAGGCATCTTCTTTTTTTACGAGAATGAACTGCGGGTCAGTTCAGTCTTGAACTATTATATCACTTTCATATGCTTCCAGCCCAGTACTTGCCCAATTGACAAATGTTCTAATACTTCGGGGTCATAAGTTGAGTTGATCATTCTTTGTGCTTTTGTAATATTAACTTGACCCCCATCGGTTTGAAGGTAGCTTGAAAAACGTTCTATTGTTATAAAGATTTTTAAATATAACTAAGCAGTTAGAATTGTTTAAAATTTAGTTAACGATTGAACTAATTTAGCTGCAGTGGGTCTTGTTTCATTATTTAACTTTTAGAATCAGCACTGGCTGTCATGGTAAGCGCATATATAATCACAAGATGGATTAATATAGAACTCAAATATTTTATTGAGGCATACCTTGATCATCATCTTTTGATACCAACAAGGTTCAGGACGCGACTGCTTACGGTAATTTCTCTCCAGACATCCATTTTTTGTATGATTCAAGGAAGAATATTGCCCATGAATTTGAGACACCAAAGTTTCTGTAGAAACTGAAGATGGTTCCACCATGACTAGTTTTATTCTCCAGACAACCATTTTCTGTATCAAATAAGAAGGCATATTTTAGAATTTTCTAAAGTTGCACAAACTCAAAAAAGTCGTATCTAGATCGGTAGGTCGGTATCACGACACCGGCTCGGCCCACCAGGAACTTCCCGGTGTGTTCATCCAACCCTAGCTAATGATGTTAGAAATTAGATTTGTGTCTGTGGCAATAGATTATCTGGAAAAAATCGACATGTTCGAAGAGGGAATTTGATTAAGAGAAATGTCATTATTTCTGGTTCTTTATCGGTAGAGGAGCTTTAGGATCTTGCTGATCACCTAGGTTTAAATCGGTCTGATGTCATTGATGATTTACCTCTTGGCCTTGAAGAGGGGCTATTTACCGAATAAATCGTACAGCAACAAAACATTGATTCCAAGGATAAGATGTCCTCAGCTCAGTTAGTTCCAACACGTTGCAAAAAACGGATACGAAACAAAATGTTTCTTTTTCCTAAAAGTCGGGATGCTTTCAATTAGATCCATGAGAGGATTTCCAAAAATATATCAGTGATGATTTTTTGAAAATATAGCAATGCTGACAAATATGAGAGAAGTGAGTATAATAGAGCAATCGCTGAACACAACTGCTTCAGAAACCAAAAAATTATTTGGATGTGCGATGCTTATCAGAATATGTTCACTGCCAGCTTTTCGGATGTTATAGTTAAAGATATTAGAATGCCTATAGTGTGGAATAACATCAGAAGGAATCTAATTTTTAACTTACGTTCTCATCTAATTTTTGTAGATAATAATGCTGTTTCTGCAGGAGCAAGATTCGGGAAGGTAAGACGACTCCTTGAAGGAGTAAAAAGAGGATATCGCATGACTGAGAACACCAGTGAGGTTTACATTGATGGGCAGATGATAGCATTTGCTGGTCAGCTGTTAATGAGATTGGTAAGCCCAACCGGGTAGGCTTGAAAACTTTGTCTTGGCCACTTCAACTGGATTATCACTGGAATCGGTGGAATCGGCGCTATTGGCAACACCGGAAAAATGGGATGTTGTGGGAAGCAGGGTCCTGAAATTGCTATTCTATGGATAAATATTTTATTTCGATCTTTCTGATTGATTTTCTTGCCTGTCGTAGCATCATCGTACCTGAAGCAATAATGGCCAACAGAATCCCAAAAGGTGCTACTTATTGGACTGACGGTGAACTAAAGGAGAAAGAGAAAGGAAATTATGATGCACTTGTGCAACGTGATGCTAAATCAATTTTTGTAAAGTGGTTTGATAATAAACCGGTGAATTTTGCTCCTTCCTGTTGTGGCGAGGAACCAGAAGGCACGTGTCGAAAATGGTGGATCAAGCAGCAGCAGCAGATCCTTTGAGACCGCGTAATTGGAAAGTATCCGATAAGAAATCGGACGAACAAGAGGACGATTCAAACCATCTTTTATTTTGATATTCCTCAATAGCAGCGGGATGGTTGGAGTACAGAGAAAATGCAAAAGCTACCGGCTTACCTAGAAAGAAAGTTGTGCACTATTTATATTTCAAACTATCGGCCACCAAAACACTAGTACTTAAAATTCGAGTACAAGAACGTATGGAATGTGAAGACCGTGAAGAACAAAACAACAAGCTGAGAACAAAAGGAGATGCGTCAAATTCATTTCTGATAAGTGATGCAGGCGGGATGAAAGTACACATATGGAACATAGACGAAAGCGTGATCCAAATGCCTATAATAAATTAACCTTTGCGAGATGTAAATATCATGAATTGTGTTTGTGTTGTAGCGTAGGAAGAAATTGTTTTTTAATCTTTCACAACCAATCTAATAAGTTTAAGAATTTTCTTTCGTTTTCCTTTTTAACTGTATGCTTACAGACCGAAAGTATCAAATATGATGCTAATTCTTTTTAAATTGAGAAAAAAATTCAAAAAACCTTTATGTTATATTCTTTGCGGATAGAAAGCAACACATGGCAAAAAATCGACAGTCGCATCAATATTAATTAGGCCTGGGTCCAAAGAGGATAAAACTACTATTAATATTTATCTAAAATAGTTCAGCACCTTCACCAATCTACCCTTCCCCTTTTCAAGGCTAATATAATTCGCAAAAATAAAATTCAACTCGCCTAAATACCTCCATAAAATTGTCAAACTACTCCTATATCATCATAGTGTCACACTATCAATAACTAATGGGGACGCTCAACCGATAAGTATATGTGCATTGGCATTAACGTATGGCCATATCTGGTCTCGATTTTTCGAAGTATGTAACCTTTAGATAAACTTAGAACTTGCTTAGCCTAGTGTGCTGAATTGCCTTTTAACGCCAGAAAATATTTCTCAGACATGAGTTAGGATAAGAAGGGAGGTGCTATCTTATATTGTTGCCCGAGACTGGCATGTTAAATATAATAGGTTTGATGTAGCGGTTTTTATAAGAATCCATCATTCGCCCTTACCTCAACGGCGCAATCAAACACAAAGGGTCCTAAATTATTTATATCTACGCGGGATATATAATATTATACCTAATTCATGTTGCTTTATAAGCGATACGGCTTATAGTCCTTAAATTACATCCGGAAATCTCGCGATTTCACCTGACTTTATTCATGAGGCCTAAAATTTTCAGATAAAAGATGGTTTCAGCTGAAAACACTGCCACTATCATGATCAAAGCGTTTAATTTGAGGTTTTTCGAATATTCCATAAATTCAAAACGTATATTTGAAAAGTTTACACAGTTCAAAATACGAAAATTGCTCAAGAGAATAGATAAACTAAATATTTTTCGAAATTAACTCTACGCAGGGTGTAGTTGTTTAGTACCGGATGTTAATATATTTCATAGCAAAATGTATTTATGCTGCTCCATTTGCGCCAGGATCGTACAAAAAAAAAACACATGAAAAAATGTTTTAGAATAATACCAAAGAAAAGAAAAAAATAATAATCGCCGATGACGGCAGTAGCAGGAGGAACATTGCTAGAAAAATGTTTATCAATTATAACCATCTTTATAGATGGAATTATATATAAGCGTTTTGCATGATTTGCATTTTTTTGGCAAAATACAGCATTATTACATATTATTGAAACATTTTGGAAAATGCGCATAAAGCTTCGTTTTCAAACATGGGCTGCTTCTTTTTGTACTTTAATACATCTTATGGTGTTATGCTCTGATTATAAAAAGCCAGAACAAACGGCGGGAGAATAATAACGACGTCGGGAAATAGCCAAAATTGTAAATGGTGATGGTAAAAGGATGGCAGAATATTTTTAATTACTTATTAATAACTTGAATATGGAACAACGTGTACTTAGCTATTTTACTTTCAACTAAGACGTGTTTTACTGTAGTGAAGCATCTCACGAACATTAAAAATATAATAGTATTATTTATAACATTAACGACAACAATGGAGGCAAATCGTGGAGTCAGCCAAGACACACCCAGGGTTGTAGAGGCTACAGAGTAAGTAAAAGTAAGTAAGTAATAATAATAATGATAATAATAATAATAATAATAATAATAATAATAATAATAATAATAAT
>MU182650.1:138421-177275 GCA_016904865.1 Pissodes strobi | reverse complement strand
TAATAATAATAATAATAATAATAATAATAATAATAATAATAATAATACGAGACTGACAAACATTCGCATCGCCATAATAATAATAATCTAACGACGCAAACGGAATCAGAACGACGATGTCGCGTCCGGCAGGGGGCTAGAGACGTCCCAGGTCGTCATCATGCGAGGTCCTGAAACTGAAAACAACACTCGGCACAACAAGCCAACACCCGCGCTAATAAATGAACCCAGAACATTTGAAGTGAAACAAATCCAGGGGGAAGGAAACCGCTTGTTCCTAGCCGTCAGCTTATTCATCCACGCAGAACACTGGAACGATATATGAAAGTTAGATATCAGGTGGTCAGCTACGTCCGGCAAAACTGGAATGAGGTGAAAATATATCTAGTGGCAACTGATCCATGGATGCAGAATGATGGAAACTACTGCTATACTATGAGACAGGACGGTGCACATGATACCAGCGTAGATATTTGCCCTATCGGAAATTCACAAGTTAAACATCAACGTCTACACATCAATATAACAAACAACTGCCAACAAGTTCACGCCAGACCAACCACCAACTGTCATAAGCAAAATAGCAAGACCAAAGGAGCTCAACCTCCTCCTGACAGGAAACCTGAAGAACCAGCAACCTACAACCAGCCAATACGCCCAAGGAAACGGAAAGAAAAAAACCACTACCAGTCTACCCCAAATATCGAAAAGCGAACAAGGGACAAGAAAAAAACACCGAACATGACACCCAGAAGCCAACCAAAGAACAAAGTCAACAATCAAGCGAAACGAGGAAACCAAAAAGTACCAAATTGAGAGCTGAGAAGTACAAAGAAATAATGTGATGCCACTTCCTCACAGTAGAAAGAACTGGAACAGCCAATATCAACGAAGCATTCAGACTCTGGAAAACCCGGAACGAACACTCAAAATATAAGCTCGCTGCAAACACCATGGACACGCAGAGAAGATACATTCAGAAGCAGAACAAAATCAACGCGCCAGACTTAGAAAACATCCTGAAAGAAATGAAAGCCAAGATTCAGAGCCAAACAATGGCAGCCAACATTGAAGAAACAAAACAGAAAGAAACAGAGGACATGGAGGATACAGATGAAGAACAGAGGGAAAGACGAGTTCTAGAGATACAGAGCCAAGAAATAGAAAGTGAAAACGGACCCAAAAGCAGAGAACAAGGCATCCAGTACCATAGAGCAATAACAGAAGATCATAACGAAACATGCAGTGAACTTAGGAAGAAAATACTGACCACCCTAAAAGAAGTAAGGATAGACGAAAACATACAAATAATACCCCTAAAGAGAATAAACAACAACGGAAATGCCAAAAACTAATCAAAGGCGGCAATGAGGAAATTTAAGAAATAATAGGACAACAACCAGATGAATACAGAAACCTGACAACAATCAACAACCTCGCGTACACAACAGCACCAACAATAAATAACATCCTGATACCAGAAAAAAATAAAAATGACCTAAAGCGAGAGAAGGAGAACCACCATGGAAGCGAAGAATCCAGTGCCGAATAGCAACGTTGTGAGGAGATAAATCACAACTGAAAGAGATACAAAGCCCTACGCTGAGTAAGAGAATGAAAGAAAAGAAAAGAGAACTATACGCGAAGTACCACATCACCAAGGAGACTCAACTCACGGCAAATCAAGAAAAACTGAAACAACAAATAACAGCAAAAACCTACAGAATAAAACGATCCACCGGGACTAACCCAAACTAACCCAACCAGACAGAGGCACAAAAGTACTGGAGAGGCATATGGGAAAGACACATGAGACACAACAGTACTGCAATCTGGATTCAGAGAGAATACGAAAAAGCCTCCAAAATAAAACGGATGGAATGGCCCGACATGAGCCTAGCCGAACTGAAGCTAGCAACTGATGGAACAGCAAACTGGAAAGCAGCGTAGATAGACGGATTATAAAACTTCTGGTGGAAGAAACTAGATGCAATACATGAAACCCAAGCAAATTCTTACAACGGCATGATAATGGAAGAACAAGAGACGTCCCTCTGGCTAACAAAAGGCAAGACCCACCTGAATCCCAAATCCGAGGACACTGAAAAAGCCAGCTGGCTAGTGGAAATCATGAACATATACCAAACATCCCCAACACTACTTGCTTTCATAACGAAAACCATGACCACTTGGAAAACTGAGCTACACCTGTCAAATGGATCATCAACCCTCATAATCAAAGAAATTAACATCAAGAACGGTATTTACCAAGGAGATTCGCTATCACCGCTGCTATTTTGTATGTTCCTGTTTCTCCTGAGTAGCATCCTTAAGATAACAGACACAGGATACACTTGCAGAAATGCGAAACAAATGATAAACCATCTCCTGTACGTTGATGACCTGAAGCTGATAGCTAAAAGTGAAGACGAATTAACGCACTAACTAAAAAAAGTACATGAATTTCGCAGAGACATACAGATGCAATTTGGACTAGATAAATGCGCAAGGGCTACATTCATCAAAGGAGAGCTACAAACGATGGAAAACATAGTACTAGACAAGAACACCGGTATCAAGGCATTAGAACAAGACGAAGTGTACAAGTACCTTTGAATCGCCGAATTGAGACCTAACCATCTAGACCACGACGGCTCTTGCTCCAAAAGAAAAGGACAGTCGATCTCATCATGGAGAAGATTATAAAGGAGTGTCACCGATTGTGAGTCTCTGCGCGCAGACAGTGACAATTCCCCGATTCTGGACAACAGCGACGCTCTGTCTGGGTAGATACCATTCTCTCTGAACTTAAGATACTCCGTACAGCCTCCATCGAATCAATGTGGCAATCATACAACGGACACCATACAAGTGACCCATAATCTAGCCTTGTTTTAACGAAGCAGTAATACAGCAATTTGATGACAAAGATGTTGGTAAACTGTTTGCAATGTTTAATTAGAAAGCCCAACATTCATGACGCACCAGCCACCATCTGCTCTATATGAGGAACAAATTTAAATTTCTTGTCAAACACTATGCCAAGATGCCTGCCAGTTGACGATCTATCCAAGACAGTGCCACTAATGGAATAGTTGAAGACAATGGGAATTTTTATTCTATGATAGGTGATGACACTACATTTTGGGACGTTCGGATCAAGTCTGCTGGTTGCGCACCACTCGCTAACAGCATCAACATTAGCCTGCAAGAGAAGACAGTTTGAAAGGTGTCAACGCGGTTGAAGATTTTAAGATCGTCAGCGTAGGCCAGCTTGAAACAGTCAATCTTACGAATTAGATCGTCAACAAATATATTGAATAGAAGGGGCCCATGGTTGGAATCCTGAGGTACTCCCGAGGTTTGGATAAATGTGTCAGGTCTAAAGCCCTCAAGCTCGACCAACTGCCTTCGAACCAAAAGATATAACTTTAGGAGTGCGACGAGACTGTCTGAAAAACCAAGTAGACTGTATGTCTTTTGTAATAATACATAATGATCAATCTGATCAAACGCCTTGTGGAAGTCCGTGTATATTACGCTGGCATGGCTCCTATCATTGAGAGCCTGGCAAACACACTGCGAGAGACAACACAGATTAGAAATACACGACCTTTTTTATGTCTAAAAACAAACAGCGCTGATGCGGCCTGCAGAGTATATTTGGTTTAATGGGCCGTTCGACACACAACCCGTGTCTCATAAAAGAGTGAATAAGAGAAAAATCTTACAAACTTTTTGAAAAAATCGGTTTGCTATAGAAAATTGATGCCAAATAGAAGCAAAAACCACGATAAAAAACGTTGGCCTAGGGGCCCAGATTTTTCGCTCTCATGGTGGCGCCTAACGTGTTAGGTAAATGCGAATCATCGAAATTTTGTTGTGTGTTTTTTGCACATCTTTAGTTTTTGGTGCATATTATTGACAAAAGCTTTGCATATTTATATGCATAGACACTACATTCAAACTGCATATGTCCTAAGTATAGTGTAGTTATGACTATCAATTTTGGCGATCGTTGCAAACAAAATAATGGTTTTTTCCAAAATTATCAATCAAAAACTAATTTGTCCAATGTTATCATGAAAACTTCTTTACTAGAGCAAATGGAACAAAAATAGAAGAAAATGCAAAGTACACTGGCAGAAGATAAATGATAAACCTCGCTCAGTGGGATAAATTGTGTATGCATGTAATGAATGGCCATTTTAAAAACAACGTACTCCAAAGAATTCGCTGGAGTAATGAATCCAGCACACTCTTAAATTTTTAACATATAAAGTGTTCATTACTTATTCCAAGGACGCAAAAAAAAAACAAAAATTAGTAAACATCAAGATAGACAGGCATCATTGGCATTTACAGAAATCGAAATAAAAGACCGGTTTTTATGGAAGGAAATCTAAAACCGTCCGTCAGGGCTATCTAAATCTCTTGCAATAATATAATGCCAATGTTGGGAGCGATAGGGATAATATAATGCTCATGATGGTAGCTGATAGGCAAATTATTTTCCAAATGGATGAGGCTCCGTGTCACAATAGTGAGGAGATAAGACAATATGTAGATACAAATTTTGCTGAGTTAACTGAAGCTATGGGAACCACCATGAACAAAAAATAAAAGAAGACATTCAGTCGCTTAATCAGAGCGGTTCTCCTGTGAACATAACAAGAAAATATTAAGAAGTACCATTGCTATTTTTAAGTTAATTTCATATTTTTAGTTGTTTATTTTTTCTCTTTGCTTTAATACATTATTTTAGAGAGATTATGAAATGTTGAGATTTTCAATTAGAAAATAACCTAAATAAGTCAGAAACGGTGACTCTTAGGCCTACGATGTTACATATCGTTAAAGTATTCATTTAATGTTCTACTTATATTTGATATAATATACAAGGGGTTGTATTTAAAGAATCACGACATTTTATAATACGCGTAACATTACAACACTGTCACATTTCTTTAATTTTCGAATTTTAGCTCTAGACAGTAGATAAAATAATACTCTTCCTTTTATTTAGTGCAAGCTAAATTTGAGAAAGCCTATATGCTCTTAGTTCTTGGCCAATTTTTCCATCTTCTAGTAAGTAAACGTAATATTTGCGACGAAATCTGACATAAAATCCACTAGAAACTGCCTCTAACCACCACTAAATGTCCACATTTTCCGATCCTGACCCCCTGTAGTAACTACAGGGGATTCATATCAAAATATTGGAAGACGTATCCCTTAAATTTTTTCTTAATGCATCAAAGGCAAAGCTATCTATTCATATTCGTAAAATTCTGGAAAACTTTGGACATTTTTTGCAATTTTATGGATGTTTCAATTTAACCTCGATTTTCTGGTATTTCTCGATCTCGTAGGGTCTTACGAGCCTGAGATTTATTTCTGGAAAATAGCTATGCGTTGGCTGGCACACGCTTAATGCAGATTTTTCAAACTGAAATTCAAAAAATCACCAATTTGATATTTACAATTAGATCGATTCGATATTTTGGTACGTTCTGCTGATATCTCTCCTTTTTGAATGTACAAAAGTTTAGCTGCTCCAGATTATTCGGTTTTCGAGTAATAAAATATTAAGTGGTGACGTAACATGTCAAAACTTGGAATGACGAAAAATATAAAAGGCATCATCATTTCCAAAGGGTCTTATAATACACTATTTAGCATAGATTTTCGTCTAGTAATCGAAAAAAAAATTAAAAACCATTTTTTGTCTTATAAATCGATATTTTTACATTGTCGAAGCCGAGAAGGGTAGATAGAGATATCCGATTCTACAAATTATTTTAATTTAATTTCACACTTCTCACTTAACTATTTTTAGATCATAGGATTCTGGTAAGTCAGCATTACTGGTCCCGCTGTTACCAAAGTTTCATTAATTCAATTTCAGAACATATTTCACTAAAATTCTAATCTTGTAAATACAAAAAGCAAGCAAATTGCAAAAAACGGGAAAGAAACTGTACAAAATATAATCCTTTTTCTTTTCATTTAAAAATATCGTCTAATCAGAGACTGATTTTGCGGCGTATACTATATAAATCTCATTATTTGCGAAACGCACAATTTCATCAGTGTCCGTGCATTCTTTTAGATAAGGATTTGTTGCAGAAATTTCATTAAGTTTTAGGTACCTTAAAACGCTCGGACAAGTTCAATTTTACAATTAATCGAAGTTTTCCTCACGCAGAGCCAACCCATAAAGAGTAAATATGCTATTTTCAATGATAAAATGCCCCGAAACTTATTCGGCCTCTAAACCGAGATTAGAAAGCCCACTATGTTGCGGCCTACGTAAATCCGTTGAGGATTTACACTTTACAAAACGTGTAAAGTAAATATTTTCAAAGGACACCCTATCGGAAGCAATTTATTTTTGGTGTAGCGTACGCAGTGTTAGTGCCACTTATTTGCAATTATCACCCTGCACATATTGATTTTGAACAAGTAAATGTATGTAAATGTAAAGATTATCCGCTTTGCGCAGTTATTAAACATTCCTTGATTTGATCTTTATGGTTCATTGTATAAGAAAATGCATATCATATTTACAACGGTTATGAGTAGATTCCCACTAGGATTATTAGTTCAGCCGAATTTTTAGCTTTATAATATTCATAAATATCCATTGTTTTAAAACTTTTATCACTTGCTATGGTGTCTGAATATTAAAAAAAATATCATATCGAGAATATTCAGCATACTCAAGCCAACGCAACTAACGGCATTAAGCACGGTTTCAATGATATAATGCATTTCCAATTACTCAATCTGTCATTTCCGTCAGTATGAATGGATCCATTACCGTCACTCCTCAAAACTTCCATGCTGCGGGCAACTATGACAGCATTTTAAAAGAAATGATTGGTTATTTGGACTTCCGATAAAAGCAGATGCATTTCTTGATTAGTCGACAAAATCTGTTTTTCCCAGATGGGATATTAAAACTGGGTCAAAGAAAATCCTTATACCAAATTGGATACAATTTTGTTAGCGAGATGGAGTAATTCGCTTTCATTGAGACTTGTTAACTAAATACTACTTTTAGGGAAGGATTCTTCTTTTCGTTCGAAGAATTTAAGTGTTTTAAATATCAAAGCAAGGCTGGCATAATTTGCTTCGTTTTAAAGGGAAATTCAAATTTATATACATCAGCAGCTTCGAAAGTTAATAGGCAAAATGTATATTAATGTTGCTGTGGTATGTTGCACTATAAAAATTGAAATAGCAGTACGTACATATTTTTTCCATCTTTCAACAAAGTATTTTGAATAAAGTGCTAGAGGGGGGGGGGGGGCGAAATTAAATTGAAACTATCATCATACGGATGGTTTTTTTTTGTTCTACATATGGGTTTTGTATAAAAAGTCCTAACTCTTAGCCATACATCCGGAATAACTTCGAATACATAAATACATACCTAAAGCCCAATTATTATTCAGCTCATAGTTTCATGACTATCTTTTTCTTTCTAAAACACTTTTTGGTCATTTTATTCAAAGTTACTGCACCGAATTTACTGCATTCTGAATATGAGAGACATAATATAATAAACTTTATATTAATTTTAATACCCAACTTATACGTCAGACTTATAACACCTACACTGTCCTTATTAAAATTATTTATGAGTCTGTGGCAGTATTTAATTTGGTGAGAAATCATATTGCTGAGTAGATAAATAATTTACATTCAAAAAGGAATTGCCTTCTTCATTCATCCAATTTTCTCCAGACCGTATAGCGAATGTAGAGGCACTATTGGAAACCCTATTTCCTGATGGTCAAAATATATGTGTGTCTTGAGTAAAAGTGCTTGCACGAATTTCTTTTCTACCGGTTTTGACTTGCCCAAATAGAGTCAGCTTTGCCAAATTCGAGTAGCTGAAGATCTTACACTGAACTAAAGCTTTCATATTGGAAGCAAAGTTTTTCCAGTAAAAACCGAATAAATCCTGCTCTTATTATCCCCTTAGTAAAATTTTTATAAACATGCAAATGTAAAATTTTATTTTCCAGAATAAACTTCTCTTCTGCAAGTAGCGCTTTCAGCTAAGTATGATTAATGCGATTTCGAACGTTACGTTTTCACTGAAGTTCTATTACTGGAACAAAATAGCAACCAATTTAGGTTTGACTAAAATTAATACGAAAACTTTAACTAAACTTGCATGTAGGGCATGAAACGTTCAGTAGCAACAACTGTTGTTAATTGCTGTATCAATACTTATTAACATGAGTCATAAAGAGTTATGGTCATATCAGTTATAAACATATTACGTAATAATGGTTAAATAATTCATGTGTTTACATAAAAATACAAAAATACAGGGTTGCCAAAAAAATGGTGTTGCGTATTACGCAAGAAAGCATAAACTTCTAACTGGGCAATGTCAAAATTATTTTTCTCCACTTCACACTGCCAATCTTTGGCCCAAGGCATTATTAAGAACTTTAAGATGCTCTACAGAAGTTATTTTATTAACAGGCTTTTAACATATGGGGGCTAGAGACTAGAGAAAAACATTACTTTAATTAATTAAATTAAAATGATAAGTAAATCATTGAGACGCAGAACAGTTCTTGTTATGCATTTTATTATATTTTATTTTATTTATTTATTTTGATGTCTCATTTTCATAATAGAAATTGGCTTTAACCAGCAACCTTTTCATCTCTAGTGATGCAAAGATAATTACGCTTTAAGTGATACATTATATGTGAATTTTCATGTCAAAATGACATCTTAGGCATCATTTCATATCCATATCAATTTCAGAAAATGATCTTTCTCTAAAAATATGCAATAAATTACTTTTGAAATACGCATTAATATGCTTTATCCTCAAAATTATACCAAATATACAATTAAAATGGCAAATAAACATTTTTGGGGCTCTAGTAATGTTATTATTTAAATTCACTTACCGTACCACAGTTATTTGAACGTTTACACTAGCAATGCTTTATTTATACAACGAACACATAAAGTTTGGAATAAATAAAAAAAATAAACAATTCCTTTTTTATTGGGGCAATTTTGTGACTGAATTAAACGTTTGGATGGTGACCCATGTACATGATTTGACGCTGCATATTTTATTTTAGATCGGACTTTGGGGATATTATGGAAGAAAATTCTGAATGATAACTTGAATGAAAATGTGCATCCTAAGAAGCGTTTGGTTATTTGTTAAAACGGGATTAGCAGTTCGCTCCATTCCGCCTCTATTATTACTGTGCAATCCTTGGAATGAGAAGTTCTGGAGACATTACCTGAATAAAACGGGGGTGTATAGAGACCATAGCGAATAATAATTAAATTACTTCATTGATAAACTCGTTTGAAGTTTGAAGACTAACGAAATAGCCCTAAATTGGAAAACTTCAATAAAACAAAGAACGCAAGTACTATTTCTGCTGAAAAGGTGAAAACAACTCTTCGCTTAATAGCCGAAGAGCTACACCTTCATTATTAACCATGCTCTTAGATGTTGCTGAATGAGATATCTAAAAACATTCACGACAAAATTGTTGCCATTATACCAGTATCAACTTTCCATCCTTAATTTTTTTCCCAGCTCTGGCTCAGGCGCTTAAATATCAGACAAATCCTTTCATGCATTTTCTTTCTAAACTACTTCAGCTAGACTAATTAAATTGCCATGCTGGAAAAGCGATAATTTTAACAGCAATTTATTAAATAGAATGCTCTCGTTTATCATAATTTAGATATAGATATTTCGAAGTTAATCAGTAATTTATTGGCCTCTTCTAAATGAGCACTAAAACTAGAATAAATTCCGGAAATATAACTTCCAATATATCAAAATTATTTTGATTCCAAAAAGAGATAACTATTGATCACTGCAAATTTAGAGTACCTACCTTTGTTATATATGTGTACATAATGCTGACTTTCAAGAATCCTTAAATAAAATTCGTATGTAGAGTGTAACGTTGTAAATGTTATAAAGTCCAGTAGTGAGATTGTTCCCTTTTACTGGTCGATTTGTGTTGTCGATACTCTCGCTACCTTACTTCCGAGTAAAATCCACCAGTATCGAGAAATGCTGCTTCGAGTCGCTCGAAGGATGATGATGATATTGGATGATGAAGCGCCCTCCTGACAGATGTGGTATATATAATTTTTTGGGGAATTGAGCTCTTTTCGTCTAGATACTCAAGGCGAACAGACAGTTTGAATATCTAAGGTTATCATTGTCATGTTTAACAATCAGCTCTAAATAGCGCCTGATTGTAACATGAGATTAATTGGCAAATGTGCTAATATGTGTATTTTTCGAAATTATCGGCCGTATTGCCTAAGAGCGATGTGTGACGAATAGTGTGGTTACCCTTCCTATTAAAGAGGTTTGTTACATGTTAGTGTGTCTATATTGGATAGTTAAAATTATTTATAATTTAACTACGGTCCTTTTGTGGGACAGAATCCCTTCCTGAGGACAGAATCTTTCTCTTCCGTCATTCGTGCCGATGTAAAGTTGACCACGGGTGTGGAGGGGTAGCTTCGTAGGGGACGCTACAACCTAGATTGGGAAGAGCCTGGTACTCCTGATTGCCTAGGACAGCACTGCTGATGGATTCCATGTGGTAGGATCTACAGAGTGCAAGTAGGCCCTAAAATTTGTTTTATTAACTTGCCGATAAATGACTAATATTATCTCATATTGATCTATTCTCTTTCTTATCGTAATTTGATTTAGGAATAACTATTTTTATCATTATCGTGTCTGGAATATCGAATGCCTAGATATAGGCTGATAAATGACTTTAGATCTAATATTATTTCATCTCGATCTATTCTCTTTCTTCTCACAACTTGATCTAGAAAACCCTATTTTCTTCATTATAGTGTCTGATATTGTCTCTAATATCAAATGCTTAGCTATAGGAACGTAATTAGCTGACTTAACCTTTTTGTACTGAGCATATTATTATTTACCTTAGAGTTATGTTCTTACCATAAGTCACACAATTATATGCCGTATTTCCTTATTAAATTGGCAAAAAAATTACTTTAGGTCATATATTATATATTATCGATCTATTCTCTCTTTTATCATAATTTAGGTTAGTAGTACTAGAAGGAAGTGAACATTTTAATGCTACTGTGTTATTTCATTTATTCATATATTGAGTCTGCCTACGTGAATGATACACTTTTGCTGAAATTGGCTGTAAGCCTCATAGCAGTGAAGTATTTTATTTAACTGTAATTTGCAACTTTGGCTTTTTGTCGAATGGCAGGCCCCTAAATGAGCTCAATTCGTGTTCACCTGTAAATAATTACCGGCTATATACGAATATATTTACGTCATAGGTTAATTCATTAATTTAGTATATCTTCATTAACTTTTTATTAGTATAATGATATTATCGCTACCATGGGACTAATTTAGAATAATCCTAGTTTACTAAAATAATTCCTATGTATGGAGTTTCGTGATTGACTGCGTTTGGTCAGAACTTTAATAATTCAGCCGTTAGTTAGAACTATTAAATAGAAATTGGGCAATATTAATGTTGTAGGACCTAGATTAAGACTTAATGATCTAATAAATCAGATGAATTTTCTCATTTTTTTGTGGGTGATACCTTAACTTCAACTTAGTTTGGGATCTGATTAATTGTTTTAAAAAGTTATGTCTGTGTAAGTTTTTATATTTAGATAAATAATTTAATTGGAATCTTGATGTTTATTTTGGTAAGCTATAGTCAGGACAGTAATCCAAGCGTATATATTACCTTAAGTTTTCTCGACGTTCTTCTAATCTAATTTCAATGATCAAGAATCATTGATATATGTCTATTAAAAACTTAGTGGCGTCATCACCTAACTGACATGTCATAGACCCACGCCTTTAATTAAAATTAAAACCAATGAGTAAATCGGGCATATAGACCGTTTGTTAAGCAACTAACAAATAGTGTTACAAGAGAAATTAATTTATTGCGGGGAAATATAATATTCTTGCATCAGTGCGGAGATGTCAACTTTTTAAAAATTTGGCTCTTTGCTGTTAAAAAAGCAGTTGATTTTCTTAAAAGTTATTCTGATTTGTCCAAGTTTGCCAAAGCCACATTTATGTCTTTTTTTAAACGGTTTTTTCTCGCGAAAGAAGAAACATTTCTCTATGGAAAGTTTATTTTCCTTAAGCCTCGGTAGCTTTTCCAAACGCACGATTCCTGCATTTGCAACCTAATTTTTTTAGTTTTCCTCGGTGTTCTCTAAACTTTTTACTATGTATATTAAAAAAGAAACGCAATTTATTATATTACATTTATTCAAATTTAAAACCCCGCAAAATTATCAAAACATTAAATAAATAACGTGTCCTTGCTTTACATACTATGCAACAAATTTGTTTCTTAGAGTGCTGCACACGGATGAATCGCTCACATTTTCCATAAACTTGTCCCGCTTTTCTGTCTCTGGATCTTGCATAAAGGAAACATCGGACTTAATTTGCTGCTCGTCTTGTTGGAATTGAATTTTCCAACTGCAGTTCGAGTATAATCTTCGAAATGTTCTCTTCTGTTGCTGCCTTTAAATCATTCATATTTCTAAATCTGAAAACCATATTTCCTTTAGCCCTATATTTTCCCAACTGAAGAAGGAATTCTTCTTGTATCTAAGTGATCTTAGCTGTGATTTTTTAACTTTCATCTCTTGTATGCATTTATGGCACCAATATGAATCATATGGTAAAAAAGGCCGCCTGAAAGTTTTACTTTGTGTTATTTGATCTGTTGCTCTTTTGGTGCTATTTGGTGCTATTTTAATAGAATGATAGTTTGTATCTTTGTTATTTATTTTATAGTCCTCACGCTCAATTGCTAACAAAATAACAGCTTTGGATATTTTCGAAATATAAGACATCAAAGTCCAATGTTTTCTAAAAGCAAAAATTGATTAATATTCCATTTTTGAAGATGCAGTATGAATGTTATATTTTTGCGCAGGGTCCCACTTAATGTCACATTTTGTCCCACAATTTATCAGCCAAGTGACGATTCGTGAGAAAGTTACCAGTGATTATTCTATATCCCTGACTCAGATAATCAGTAGGTTCAAAAACGCCCCGTTCACATTGATTCTTCTCTGGTATATTGCCCTCTTTACCAAAAAAAATATTGATAACGTAGTTGCCCTCGCAATCCGCCAGTGTCCTTATTTTATTCTGTACCTTGCTGGTTTGCTTTTTATATAGGCGCGTAATGAAATCTTTCCCCGAGATAGGACGAGTTGTTCATCAAGGTACGTGTGAGTACTGGGAACTAATGCTTCTTGGCAATTTGACACCAATGTATCGATCACTTCCCTTATTGGTGCCAACATGTTTATTAACTTCCTTTTAGCTTTTGTCTCAAAACTTTCAGACACTCGGTCAGAAACTGGGCTCGATTTCTTGAGAGAATAGCTGGTATTATGGGGCAAGAATATCCACTGTCACTAGTAAAAAGCTTTTCAACTGGTTCTGTACTATTTTGCAACGGTCCTATTGTAATAATCAGGCCTATATAGGCTTTTATTTCTCTCCTGTTAGCTGGCACACATCTCTTCTGATCATTAATGGTTCCATTATAAACATGCTTGGTTTTGCGAATATATTTGCAGAAAAAACAACATAAATGCATCCTTGATAGTAGATATTCCTGAACTTTTAGGTCTAAGTCCTGTTGCATGCAAAATCTCATTTGCCTGTAAACATCAGGTTCTTTTTATGTTCAGCACACACACTAACCCAAACTAGCGGTGCGTGTGCAGAGATGTTGGTGGACGTTGGACTTAAAGTGCTGTAGGTTATAATTTTCAGGAAACACAGTACTCGAAACTCAATTCCAGAGCTAGGTAGTCCTCCAGACAAAGGAGTCCCGCAACACCGACGCCCTAGGTGTTAGCAACTGAATTGTATGTTGATAAGCAGCTTGAGTCTGGCGGGTGTTTCTGTTTGGCACAACTCTGAGCGGAATCATAACGGCCAGCTCGTTCGAACACATTACGCAGTAGTATCGATAGTAAAGAGATAGGTCCGCCACTTTTCTTCGATAATCAAGGATGATAAAGTCTTTGGTCAAATATGGGTCATCAACAAGACGGACTGCTTTCCTCAATATCTTGAGCAAGTGTTTGGGTGCCGAGCTACACACATGGGAACTGTATTCCAGAGATAGTCATATCTGGGCCATATAGAGCAGTTTTTTACGTTGTCACTGTTTGTCCTATCATTGATAAGTCAGGTCCTACGGTGTTTGCTTTTCTTGGGAAGACATCTGCTTGAGACTTTCCTGCGTTAAACTGGACATTGTTTTTCTCACCCGTTCATATCCTCATTGATGGCAGCAATCTGATCCTCTCGCTTGCGTTGGAAACGAGCAGCGGTTATTGGAGTCCGCGACATAAATGAGGATATAAGAGTACTGTAGTCTGCAAAGCTGTAAATAGAATTGTTTGCCCTTCCTAAGAGATCGTTCATATAGAGCAGGAACAGTGTCGAAGATAATATGCACCCTTGAGGAACTCCGGCATTGAGGGGTGTATAGTTGTCAGCATTTTAGACCACTGGGCACGGCCTTCGGCCATATAAAATAAAATACCTGTTTCAGTCACCTCTATATTTCTGCTTTCCTCGGTACTACTAGCATACATTTGATCATCAAATACACATGCAATTTGGTCTTATAATCCAGAATATCATTTTCTGGCAAGATCAATATTTCTTCTTCAGCGTGAGCATTTTTGTTGCGAATTTGAAAATTACTCATTTCGAGCAGAATAGGAAATCACGTGGCGTGCTAGAAAATAATCACATAAATATTCCACGAAAACTAGCATATTTTAGGACTGGGCTATGAGGAATTTGGGTTAGATTTCATATCACATATTTTTACATCTGCTATCCACTCAATGAGAAGCTTTTTCTTTTTCTAATCCAATCTTTTAACAAATCAGATAGAGATAGAGAGATTCGGATGGAAATTAGGGTTAAAACGAATACGATTATGCTTTCAGTTCAGTGAATGTGTATCGATTCTCTTAACAGTGACTAGAACGAGTTTTTAAGTTTGGGAAATCTGCTGTTTTATTTTTGAGCTTTTATGTGCATTTAAGCTGGTCTTCGGTTTGGAAGAGATGTTTGCTATTTTGTTTTTTGGGACCTTTGGGAGACCCTGTATAGTAAGTAATAAAATCATAGCTAAAATATTTCGAATTTTTTTCATTACTGAAAGATTTTGACGGTCAAAAAAAACGTGTTCAGAAAATGTCATCAAAATTGTTTAATTTTTCGACAGTTTTCCTGTATCAAGGCAAAATTTTGAAAACCGCAATTGCGAAACAGAAAATCGACTTACGAAAAGCAAAGGATCATCTGCAGCCAAATCTCAAATTTCCACTCGAGACTGTTTTCAAGAAAATATCTTGTATGTAAGGTTTCGTAAAGTCCGCGCAACGCGTTCAACGACTGCCTAGAAATCTAAATCCGGATCTGTCGACCTTCAGTATTACATTCGATATGGAATTTCGTGCATGAAATGCGCATGCTCGAAATATGAGGATTCAGACATTTGGCTTCAGAAACATCAAAAGTGCCGATGCCAAGGTAAATATATATATGGATTATCTCCGTAGCACCAAAAGATGCATCTACTAAAAACAGAGCAACGAACAAAAAAAAACTTAGAGATAATAGATAAATCATGTGAATACATTCACAGCATTTTAAGACTTATGGATTTTGTGACTAGACGACTCTATGTACCATAAGGTCTAGACATAAAATACATGCATACCGTGTTTTTTATCTGTTAAGTGAATCTGAATATACCCCAAAATACTACACTTGAAAATGTTAATTTATTAGAAACGGCAAAATATATATTTAGACATATGCCTCAATATCTCTAAACACTTAAGGGATAAAACTACTTACAGAGATTGTGAGAGAAACCTCGTTAGAGTTTTGTTATGCCTCAATCCATCAAAGAAGTCCATTGGTGATAGGGTCGCCATAATGGATAGTTCAGTTCAACTGTAACTCATTAATCCACAATTCGATGCACTTCGTCCAAATAAACTATTTGTTACGTATTATTTATTTATTCTATTATTTTTAATTACGTATTCTGTAACCTGAAATTGTGTAGCGATTAAAAATGTTATCTGCTTTGTTCAGTATAAAGGCATACAATTCGCTCCAATTAAAACGTTTGGGCTTGATACTCCACGGGCAGAGGATACTATCTCATAATGCAGGTTTTTATAATATTATGAAATTTAATATAATTTATGAATATACAGGAAAAAATAGTACAAAAGCACATTATAAATAACATTAACGCACTCGCATATTAGAAAACGTCCCGCTAGCAGAGCGTTTGCTAATTTTGTGCTCGTGCGGAAAAGGATATTCTTTTAAAACTAGTATTTTATATACTATTATTAATAATATTTAACTTTAACGACCATAAAGCAACTAGCGCAATTGTTGATTTATCCTAGCCTGTCCATAAATTCTTGTTGCACGTTACTACTAGACGGTGTGGCATAAAATTACAATTTTAATTTAAGGCAAATCTAAAAGTTTTCATTATCAAAATTAGTTATTTCAATAACGAGTTAGAATATATCATTTTCGATTTCACAGGCGATCAGAATACTGATATTTAGTCTTAGGTCCAGTGGACTCTAGAAGTGTGAACGAATCATGATCATGTTTTGGGTAGTATCGGAATTACCGTTTATTTTTCATTCATATTACTTCAAATTCATTGTTAATTGTATATTTATTTACGATTTATTTTCGTTTACAGTTTTTGGTAACAGTACTTGCTGCTTATTAAGCGATTTATTTTTCGTACAATTAGTTAACTTTGATTTTCTTTATTTAATAAGTCAGTTTCTCGGTTAATTGACATATTTATTTACCGTCTTTCTTTACCAACCAGTCAGTTTCTCTGTAAATTATCGTAACAGATACCGTATCTCGTATAGCAATTAGCTAACGCTTTCTGTTGGATCTAATCGAGTGATTAGTTTGGATTAGCTTGGGTTAGTACAAAATATTATTAATGTATTAGTAACTTGATTAACAATACCGTTATGACAAAACATAACTATAATGTAACGGAATATTAGCTTATTCCGCGCCACAAAATTCAGTTTAATTACGAATGATTTTCGATGTTTGGTATATGAATCGCCAGTGACATCTATTTGCGAATGGGTATATTTCGTGCAACTAATTATTTAAGAAGCACAGGTACGCTATTTTATACCTACAATTTGTGGATTTTTTCACGATAGATTACTATATTTAACAGTGACATATATTCATGATTAGGCTTATCTCGTGTGGCTAGTAATTGGGAAGCGCAGTACGCTATTTAAAACATATAATTTATGAATTTAATTACTTATAGATTACTATATTTAGTATATATTAGGTATTTCTTTGGCCTGACGCTTAGTTGTAGTAGTCACATGATATAAATTATCTAATTAAAACATCGAGAAACATAATTTGTTGAACGTCTTGAATTTTGAAAGCAAGGTCGTTTTATCTTTGTGGCGACGCTGACACGGGTGAGTGCTGATTGTTAATCTTGGAATATTTTATTTATCTTGCAATATATTTCACTAATTTTTTCATTTTTAAATACATAATTAATAATTGTTTCTGATTCGCTTAATCGTATTTGGCTTAAGCAAGAAGTTAGCATTTTTATATTACACTTTCAATTAGCTTACAGCTTCAATAATCTTAACTTTTGTAGTGACCGTTGGGTTAAGATACCGATTTATTGGTTGACAATTGCGTCTCTCATTAGTCAAATTCATGTAATTTGAAAGTGGTTTAATCCAAATTTTCAGAGAAAGTAATTATTACATCATTTAGCGATCACGCACATTATTTTACGTATTTCCATACAAATTGAACAGTAGTATTTGGGGAATTCTTGGAGTAAGTTCTATATATTCCTGTAAAGGTAGTAAATTGAATTTTCGGTAGAATTTCTTCAAATTTTCCCTCATAGTGTTGCTGATTTTAATATTTTTTTCTTTCCAGGATTATTTAATTAAATTTTCAGTTTATTTGTTACATCAAGCATATAATTATTAACACTCGCCCTGTCGCGTCTCAACACTGATGTATCGACATTAATTTGCATTTATGAGAGGTTAATCTCACATTTGTAACTTTATCTGTTTTTTTTTCTTATCTTTTACCTAAATTTCTATCTCAATGCGAGATAGTGATTACCTTATCTTTATCTTTAATTAATTGAGGCGTAATTACGCTCGATATGATATCGATTATGTGACAAGGGCCATACATATATAAAAAGTAATAGAAATTACTTATTAGGAGTTATAAGACTCATTTATAGAGAGGTTGTACCTCTATTTTTCTATTTATCAATTATCTTTTATGTGCCAAGGGCCATATATAAAAAAGTAATAGAAATTACTTATTTGGAGTTATAAGACTCGTTTATAGAGAGGTTGTACCTCTATTTCTCTATTTATCAATAAATTCAAGTTATCTTTTATTTAGATTTGCCGAGAGTCACTGTTTGGAACGTAGTTCCATCATTTTCTTTTGAAGTTTAAATTTCAGTCATAATTTCTTTTGAATTTTATATCTTAAAGTAAAGAAAAAGAATATCTTGAGTAACAGTAGTTATTTATAATTTTTGCTTAACAGTAGTTATTTATAATTTTTGCTCAACTTAAAATTGTAATTTAAGTTTCTGATTATACCTGCTTCAACCAGTAAATTTTCAAATTGTTAATTACTTCCTCATGTGTAACAGTCTCACTGAGGTCCACATGATTTTTCCCTTAATATTCTTTAGTTAGCGATATACATTGGTCTAAGACTAGGTTACTTTTTTTGCATGTATCCAAAATTTGCTAAAAAAACATCGTGCTTGACAAGTAGCAGGTGTTCGTCCACGTTGCTGTAGCAGACCTGTAGAGGGAGCTGACACTAGGTTAACCTGTAAGTCCTGGATTAACCCATTAACATAAATTCGGGAACAGGGAGAAGCGGTTACAGTAGAGGTCACAATACGATCGCATGGTTACATAATAGTTGGACAAGCTAAATATTAGCCAATCAGAAGATAAATCAATTGTAAAGACCAGTGATATCGCCTCATTCATTCATTCTTTTATTTTTTACATTAATTTTAATTCTCATTACTAGTCAATTTATTCATAAACTTTATTTCAAATAATTTCATCAATTGTATTTGTAATTTAATTATATTGATAATCTCCATTTCACATGATACCATTGTTGTATTTAATTGTAAAATTAATATATTGTTGTTTGAATTCCTTTGTTTAATTTATCGCAAGATTGAGGTCTGTGAGATACGAATTATAAGGGCAAATTTCTGATATTCTTATCTTTATAGTTATTGATATATAAGTATTCATATTCAGTTCGCATTGTCTCTAGGAACTCTGGCGCCCAAAGTATAAAAAATTGGTTAATAAAAGAGACAACCCACCCCCTCAGGAAAATAAAAACGAATCTCATGCTTAATTAAATTAAATAAATTAACTTTCGCTACAAATTAGTGCCCAATTAAATTTATCCTTACAAATTGGCGACTGAGCTAGTATTTCACTACAAAGTGGCGCCCAACTGTTCAATTCAATTTCAATAACTGAAAATAAAATATTTGCCGCGGAAAAGGGGTTTGCGTTACTACTGTAACGCAAACCCTGTATTTCCTCACAAAACTCAATTCTTCAGTCAAAATCATCCTAACTGAGTTCATTGAGTAGCATTATTTTGTAAGCATGGTACTTTTCTCCATGTAAAACATTTTGAACAGCTGGGCATCTGATATTTGAATTTGATCCAACCTCACGGGTATAATTGGATTTTCTTGGTAAGACAGCAAAGATTTACATTGTCGTCTACTGTCGGTTTTCCGGTCCTTGGTAAATATTTTACCGATCCAGATCGAAATTGTTTAACAATTCTATTGTGATCGGAAATTGTTGTGAATAGGCCTGATTAAAAAAGTCACGTGCCTCGCTAAAGCTCTTTTGACGCTTTCACAAGGCAAACATCATTAAAATTTGTATTCTCTCCCATTCAAACAACACAATTTTACAATAAAAATAAAAATACTTAACTTGGGTAACTTTCAAGAATATAACATTTTTCACACAACGCTCCGTTTTCATAGATATACAAAACGTTACGTAATATTGTTTTTATCACCCGATAAATATTTTTATTTTAAGTGTTTTTATCCTGCTTTAGTCTTTCGTTTCAATAGAAAATAATTTTAAATGAATAAAACTAAAAAGTGGAGTAAGCATCCATAGCCCCCCTCGTTCTCCTAAAGATTGCGATACATGCCAAAGAATTAATAAATTCATGTTTCAATCCCGAGAAGCAATTTTTCAAAACTTAAAGTTTTAATCTGTAAATAAATTACTCAAACTCCACATTAATTGAGGTTCGTGCTCAGGACGAAAGGGCCTTTGAAAGAAGGTATCGCACTTCCGGGTACTTTAGAAACGGTTTTTGGGTGTGGGGAGTTCGATTTTCACATCAGAAAAAATCGTACCATTTTTCTGTACAGAAATAGTACGGCAATTTTTGTGAAAAATAATTTTTTTAACACCCTGTATATAATTTTTAAAAATTTAATGTTTATGCTAATAACATGTAAATGGATCCCTTTAACTGTTTCCGTAATAAAAACGGATATTTTTTCCAAAAATATTTTCGAAAAATTCACGGGTATATCCTTAAAAAAATCGAGATTTCCATTAAATCGCTCGCTGTAATTCGAAAACAGTAATAAATCGAAGTAAACAGTAAATTGCTAAAAAGGGTCTCATCATACTTTAATGTGCCGTAATCCTTTTGATCGTACAACGCAACGTTTCGTTTTTTTTTTAGAATCGATCAACTGTTATTTTTATATTTTCCTAATTTTATCAGTAACGGAAGAAAATATCTCAAATCGGTATGAGCCAGTATCTGCGTCGTCTCAGGGTCGATCGAAAAGCATCTATAACATTTTTCGATAGGAGTTTAAATAAGGCAGGCATTTGATAAAATATAATTTTCATTTGAAAATTTCGCATTTTTCTTCAGATTTTGCCACGAAATAGGGAATTTCGTAGGGGGATGATCTTTAGTATTTCGAATATCTTTGAGAGGAGGGTTTTGGGTGCGCGGAGTTCGATTTTTGCACGAGAAGATCCTACGAATTTTCTGTGACAAAATATTTCGAAGAAAGGGAAATTTAAAAAAAAAATAAAATTTCCATCCTGTATATCATTTTGAAAATTTTATTTGTATGTCAGTAACATGTAAATGGATCTCTCTAACCGTTTCCGAAATAAAATTGAGAAAAAAAATCAAAAATATTTTTCGAAAAATTTAAATTTTTACGTGGGTACTTTAGAAGAGGGTATTTGGGTGCGAGGAGTTTGATTTTTTCATTTAAAATATTGTACGATTTTTCCGTAACGAAATATGTTCAAAAAATATAATTTTGTTTAAATTTAATTTTTTTATATATATCATTTTGAAAATTTTATTTTTATGTTAGTATCATGTAAAGGTATCCCTCTAACTGTTTCCGTAATAAAACAAACAAAAATCAAAATTATTTGTCGAAAAATTTCAATTTTGACGTGGGTACTTAAGAAAGTGGTTTTTGGGTGTGGGGAGTTTTATTTTCGCATCTAAAATATCGTACGACTTTTATGTATCGAAATATTACGAAAAAACGGCATTTGTTGTAAGAAAAAAAATTATATAACACCCTGTAAATGATTTCCAAAATTTTAATTTTATGTTAATAACATGTAAATGGGTCCCTTTAACTGTTTCCATAACAAAAACGAATATTTTTTTATTCTTAAATTATTTCCCAAAAAAAACCTCGGGAATTTCATCATCATCAATCAGCCCATATTTGTCCACTGCTGAACATAAGCCTCCCGTGTTTGCTTCCACATCTCCCTATTCTGTGCCTCCTGTATCCAATTTGTGTGGATTCGTCTTATGTCGCTGGACCATCTAGTTGGTGGTCGGCACCTGTTTCTGTATGCATCCTGCCTAGGCCTCCACTCCGTGATCCGCTTTGTCCACCTTTTGTCCCGCATTCTCGCAATGTATCCCGCCCAGTTCCACTTTAAGATTGCTATTTGCTCTACTGCGTCAGTCAGTTCTTCTACGCAGTTCAGTGTTGGTAATGTGGTGTCTCAGTGTCAGTCCCAGCATTGACCTCTCCATTGCACGCTGTGGCACTTTGATTTTCTGTACAGCCCTTTTTGTCAATGTCAAGGTCTTAGCACCATAAGTTAAGATAGGTAAAACACACTGGTTGAAAGCCTTCCTTTTCAAACATATTGACAAATCCGCCTTGAATACATGTCTCAGGTTCCCATATGCGGCCCAAGTTAATCCTATTCGTCTAAATAGTTCGTAGGTTTGATTATCTCTACTTATACAGATTTCATGGCCGGTATACTTATAAAAGGTAGTTTCTTCAACCTGGGTTCCATCTATGTACACACCTTCATTAGTCATGAGCTGGGGTTTTGCGACATTAATTTTTAGTCTGACTTTATGGGAGGCAGCATTTAGCTGCTTCAGCATGGTCATAGCATGGCCAAGACGATCCGCTATTAGGACAATGTCTTCTGCAATCTTAGGTGTGTTAAGCTTTCACCGTTTATGTTAATGCCCAACTCCTTCAGATCCACCGACTTAAGCATATATTCGAGCAGATTCGTGAATAATTTCGGACCCCTGTCTAACTTCTCTGTTTATGTTGAGTTTATTTGTGCTCTCCTGCAGTTTTACGCTAGCTGTGGAATTCTTCTGTATATTCTCTATTAATAAGGTATACCGATGGTCTATTCTACACTCGGACAGTGACTAACATCTGGTGCTGATTTATAGTGTCAAATGCCTTTTCATAGTCCACGAATATTAGAACAAGCGGTTTATTGTATTCGATGGACTTTTCTAGAAGGCTTCAGTACTTGGAGATGATTGTTCGTGCCGTAACCTGATCGGAAGCCGTCTGTCTTGGCTGATAAAGGTCCAGGTTTGCTTTTAATCTGTTTGTTATAACTCTAGTAAACATCTTATACATGTGTGACTTCAGACTGATAGGACGGTAATTTGCAAGATTGGTAATGCCGCCCTTTTTATGAATTAGGGTGTTGGTTGCGTTGTTTCATTGCTTCGGTATCTTGCCCTGTATAAGACATTCATTGAATAGTGCTTTGAGGTTTTGCAACAACTTTTCACCTCCTAGTTTAAAAGATTCAATGACCACCTCATCATCTCCAGGATATTTGTTATTTTTAAATTCCGAGATGGACTTTTGGATCTCTCGAATCGTGATTTCTCGAATTTCCTCTGAGCCCCTCTACTATTTTTAAAGTTTCTCTTCTGTCGGTTGTTGTTTTGCCCTCTTTGTTTCGCAGTTTACATATCTCTTTCTTCCCTTCAGAGAGTCTCTGCCTAAGTACTTTTAAGCTTTCATTCTCTTCGATTGTTTTCGTAACCATTTCTGTGTTGAATGTTCTGATGTCTTCGCGAATGGCTTTAGTTATATCCTTGTTAAGTTGCTTCAGTTTTGGGTTAGTTTGGGTTAGTTTACATCATATTTATTTTGCAATTCCCTTCCCTCCTTCATCCTCCCGGGAATATATAGGCCTTTAAAAAATCGAGATGTTCATGAAATCGGCTGTAATTCGAAAACGGTAATAGTTAGAAGTACACAGTAAATGGGAAAAAGATGGGTCTCATGGGGTACTTTAACGTTCCATATTCCGTTTGATCGTACGACGTTTCATTTTTTTACAAATCGGTCATACGTGATTTTTATATTTTCCTAATTTTCTCGGTAACGAAAAGAGATATCTCAAATCGCTTTGCGCCAGTATCTGTGTCGTGTTGGTTGATCGAAAAGTATCTCTAGCAACATACTGCCATTAAAAAAAAGTTAACGTTTATGTCATAACTTTGACAGCTGTCATCGTAAAAATAATATAAAATAATCGGGTCATTGAAAATTAAAAATAAAAACGGACGTGTCGCAGGTTTTTTGGCTTCTTCTTTCTCTTTTGTTAAGACTTAGTCTTGTTTCTTCTACTATTCAGCGTCTTGGGAAGCAGATGTTCAGCTTTCTTGCCATCTCATGGGAGGTCGGCCGGGAGGTCTCCTTGAATTTAGTTTTCCATCCTTTGCCCATTTTGCCCATGGATCTTCCCTCATTCTGTCGACGTAGTCTCTCCAATATCGTTATCTCGATCTCGTGAATCGTACTATATCTTGAATTTTCAGGTCTTTTATTATAACCTCACTCTTTATTTGGTCTCTTAAGGTTGCTCGTTTAATAGTTCTCAATGTGTTCATCTCTGCTGTCCTCATCATGTTCTTCGTTTTCGTTGTGTCCGCTCGAGTTTCCACTACATATATAGGTATAGGTCTTAGGACTGTTTTGTATATGCGGACTTTACTATCGGTGGATATATATTTGTTTTTCCATATGAGGTCCCTCAGATAACCAAAAGTCTTGAGGCTTTATTGACTTGGGTTCGTACCTCTTGTTGTAAGCTTTTGGAGCTTGTGATCTCAACTCTTAAGTATGTACATTGTATATACTGGTGAATGGGGTTGTCGTATACAGCTAATTTACATCTTGTAGGCTCCTTTGTTATGACCATTGATTCTGTTTTCCTACAGATATCTGCATATTAAGATTTTCGGCTGTTGTTTGGAACCGATATAGCAATCGCTGTAGGTCGTCCTCGTTATCAGCTATCAAGATTGCGTCATCAGCATAGCATAATATTTTTATCGATCTTTGTCCCATCCTGTATCCTCCAGAGACTTCTTTTACGCTATTTATTATCTTATCCATAATTAGATTAAACAAGATTGGGTTCAGACTGTCACCTCGGCGAATTCCTGTTAGTATTGGAACTTGTTCGGTAAAGCCCTGTTTTGAATTGTGTTTTCTTGTTTTTATTGAGCTCTTTTATTACGCTAATATAATTTACGGGTGTCCTGTGTTCCCGACGTATATAAATGATGTCGGCTATTTGAACTCTATCAAGTGCTTCCTTGAGATCGACAAAGCAAAGGAACAGAGATTTTTGATATTCAATGGATTTTTCAATCATTTGCCTGAGGATGAAAATTGCGTCAGCTTACTTATGCTGCTATAATTTTCTCGATCATTTTTGCTTCCCTTTTTATAGATTAGAATTGTGATGCTGTTTTTCCAATCAGTAGGCACTTTTGGGGTCGAGATATTCTTTTGAAATAATAGTGTGATCGCTGTTTCTAATTCAGGTCCTCCGTGCTTAACCATTTCGTTAACGATTCGATCAAGGGCAGGGGTCTTTCTGTTTTTCAATTTTGCTAGTGCTTCATGCAGGTCTTCGTGTGTTATGTTATCTACTTCTGAAAGTTCTTATATGTAGGTATTGTCTGCGTAATCTTCGTTACCACTAGCTCGTAGTCCGTATAGGTCCCTTACGTATGTTTCCCATTCTTCTGGTGTAATGATGTTTACCTGTACTTCTTCGTTGACTGCTCTTTTTCTGTTTCTTAGTGTATTCCAAATTTTCCTCTGTCCTCCTTATAGGTCATGTGCCATTTCGGCAGAGAATTTTTCCCAATATGTTTTCTTTATATTTTTTATGGCATCGTTCACTCTGTTTCTATTCACTTTGTATTTTTCTTATTCTTCTGTTTTTATATTTGATATAAGCTTCTTTTTTTGCATCGTTAAAATTTTTACTTCGTCTGTAAACCATTCTTTTCTGTTTTTCTTTCCATTTGTGTTCACTTCCCTTATTCTGAGTGCTTCTGTGGCACTTTGTATTATGTTCGTTTTAATCCTGTCCCACATTTGCTCAGCATCTTCTTCTTCTACTATAGGGTTGAAGGCGATTTTTTCGTTTAATCTACTCTGGTATAATATTTTGGCTGAGCTGTTATTTAAGAACTCCACGTTGAATTTTTCAATATATAGTGGTGGTTTCTTCTTTTGGGGGTTGGCTTTGCAGCGGTATTTGCATAGCACTAATCCGTGCTCTGTGCCAACATTTGCTGACGTAAGTGTTCGCACGTCCAGTATTTGACTCGCATGTATTGTTCTATTGGTAATAATATAGTTGATCATTGAGTTTTGGGCTCTTGTATTAACAAAGGTATTTTTTGTTGGGTTTTGTGTCTATAAAATGTATTATTTATTCGCAATTCGTTTTGTGCGCATAGTGTTGTCAACATTTTTTCATTGTTATTGATAATATCTTCGTTAAATCTTTACATTACACCTGGCAGGACTGTATTACCAATCCTGGAGTTGAAATCTCCCATTATAAAGATCTTCGATTTTTGAGGTATTTTATTTATTACTTGCTGCAGTTCTTCGAAAAAGATAGTTCGCTCTTCTTTAGGCTTGTTTATATCTGATTTATATATGCTTATGAAGTACGTTTTCGTTGTTTCGGCTCTGAGGGAAATGTACATGATATTACTGTTTATGTACAGCACTTCATCGATATAGTTTTCAAATTTATCGTGTATTAGGATCCCCACTCCGGCTTGTGCTCTTTGTTTTTTTCTCTCTTTCGCTATAGAAGAGTATATAGTTTTGGCATCTTATGTTGCCTTTTTCCTTCTTTTTCATAGTGCACATATTTGCACATATTTCGATATTATGTTTGTTTATTTCCATTATAACCACTTGGTCCCTGCTGTTCCATGATGATATATTCCATTTCCATCCAATTGTATATTTTCCTGAGATATTCACGAAATTGAATAGAATTGCGTCATTTTTAGGAAAATAGGCCGTTGGTTTCGCAATAACATTTTACCACCCTGTAGATAACGAAAAATTAAATATAAGAGAGCAATGCATGCTCGGGAGAAATTGAGTGGTTTCTTTTAATCATTAGGATATTTATAAAAACAATTTAATTATTCGTCAAATAATAACTGAAAAGACAAGCTACTAGGTATAACGATCTACATTTTCAAATCACTAAAACATACAGGGTCTTATAATAGACCATGCCAGTGCAGAAGGTTTGTAAAATTACATTTTTAGAGCCCTTTTAACATGCTATTTTCATTATTTAAGTATTACGAAAAAAACTGAAATTTAGAATTTTCTTTTGTATTAAAAAGTACTTAAAATTAATAAAATTGTATTTTATATATTTGAACCAAAAAAGGAGGCAAGAACCACATAAAAAACCCGTGGTCTGGCTATTTTGAAAGTATGCTCTTATTATTGTTATGTAATTTTCATAGGTTATAGAATTTCTATTGAAACCTATTTTTGATTGGAAAAATATATCATTTTTATATAAGCAAAAAGCAAAATCCTAAAATATTAGTTATTTTATATTTCACAACTGCTGAAATATTTGAATGGTTACAAGACATATTAATTAAATCTGCTTTATAGATTTTCCAGTTACTTGTATATGAATTGTGTCCTACACTGCTATTGTATTTTAGTTCATTTTACGTACACAATGTAAAAGAAACAATGAGGAGATATTTACCAACATAAAATTCTTAAAATTTAATAATAAAATTAGAGAACAGCAGGTTTTAAGTAGAAAAGTTTGTAAGTTATACTAGACGGGGTTGAGTCTCATTTTACGAGTTGCTATAGCCAACTTTTAAACCGTGATTAAAGTTGTCTGCGAACTACTAGAGCCGTGTTTACCAGAATATAAAATAATTTGTCTAGAGAAGAGTTTTCTTGAAAATGAATTTCACTCATGCTTGTAGCAATATAGTGATTGCCTGTATTACGTTAATAATTAAAAAAATATATAAAAAAATAACTGAACTTTCAATTATAATTTTATAACTTCATAGAAAATGTATAGTAATTTGCTAAAAAGATGCTCCCAAAATGCAAGCACTTACAGAGTGTTTAAATATTCCCAACCCTTAATATCTTTGGCTGGAAATTAATTATAGAAATTGGACGAAACAAGTAAACTACTGTACCTAGGCGGATATTTTTAAATCAGTACTCTGTACCAGGGGTGGATTCAACCACTAGCCTATTAAATTATCTCTTTATTAATGCGATACTTGAAAAATTTGATGTCAGAACTCCTGGATATCTTTCAAATTTCGGAAAGATGCTAAATTTATTTAGACCGATGTATTTTTATAATTTCTATTCTATAATCTGCTTAAATTTCAGCATATCTTGTCGATTGATTTTTAATTCCGAATCGACCTTTGAAAACTTTGAATATTTTTCGGCGAGTATTCAATGAAACTGCCCAATTTAAAATTTGAGATACTTTTGCTACGAAACCTAACTGCGAGAAGGATATTAACCTCTTCCGCTCCAGCCTAGTTTTCTCTGGTATAGGGCTATATACCAAATAATTGTTTTATGAAAGATTGATTTTAAGGGAGTTGTGATCTAGAATAAGAGAAATTTTTACATATGTAGACTAAATAAAATTTTTAAACAATTAAATGTGTTTAACAAATTAGTGCGTTTACCGAAATATCCACATGTGGAAATATAGATACACCAAAATATCCACATACAGATTTGAATCCTTTTTTAAAAATATTCAAGGAAAAACACGTAAGTAATATTAATACATCAACGAGTCAATGTACTAAAGAATAAAGTAATGATTAACATTGACACCTATTAGTCGTTCTGCACGATGAAAACAAACGCACTCCGCGGGCCCCTACAGTACCGCATTTTGTAACACTATAATTTTATTACTGTTAATCGTGTCTATCTCGGAAATAATTAAATATGAACTAAATGACAAACATTTATGGCCGTTGCGTTAGCACCACTACAGTCCACGTTGACCTTCAGTTAAGTACATTCTTCCAAGAACTCGACAAAATCAAATTTTTAATATTTACTATGATATCCAAGTATTTATATCTAAATGAGACTAGCGAGTCCTACACCATTATTACACAGTACTTTAATGTGTCATTCACGAACATTCACTCTTGGATATTGTGGTAAATTCTGGAACAGCTGAACGAACTCGCAGAATGCAGCAGGTTAGCATAGGCTTCCAGGCCTTTAAATAAAAACCATGATTTTTATTTCAAGTTGGCAATAATTTGGAATCATTTTTAACACTTCTACATCTTTGCCCCACTTCACTTTACAGCTCTTTTGATTCGTAATTTCCCTTTGCAGCTAAAATCCTAGTTTAGCTGAAAGTGTAATCATGATTATGGTTTCAAAATACTTTTAAATTAAAGCTTAATATTAAGCTATTTAATGTAAAAATAATGGAGATTTAATTAGTGAGATAGTGAATTAAAGAGCATATTCTATGAAAAAGGATTAAATTATAAAGCCAATTATCAAGCTTCTGACAGAAATATTTCTCTTCAAAAACTTACTCCTCCACTGGGAACCGAAACAAGGCCTGTCGGCTTACCGGATTAAACGGCACTGAACGCAGCGCTGAAACCTACGAAAACCAACATTATCCTTTAATTACCTTTGTAATAAGCCAGACTGGGGTGAATCGACTGTCTATTTTCACCAAAAAAAACTTAATACCTTAATTATATAGCTTTGAAAATTGTTTAAAAACTGCATTGATTTTATCACATTTCATTATCAGCCACTAGCAAAATTGAGTCATTCGGAATAAAGTTTTTTTCAAGCTAAAGGTCATCTTGAAGATCTAGTTAATTATAAGTAAGTTTTAATTGAACCAAAGAACTTCAACAGCTCTTTTAATTTTGTCATTTGGAGAAAATTAAGCCGCTTAATTAAAAAAAGGGGGGAAATGCTTTCGTTTTAACTGATCTCCTTTTATTCACGTAATCTAAACTCTTTTTTCACGTCTTACTAGATGAAAGGGGGATGTTTGTAAACTCTTTGCCTATTTCGGTTAATAAAATATGTCAGCAAGGAAAATTTATTATCAAGAATATTTTGCATAATTTGCATTTTTTGGCAAATCACAGTTTTTTGCCTATTACTGAAAATTGAGAACGAGCCCATAAAGCTTCGTTTTCAAACAAAATTACCCGATTTCCAATATTTAATAAAAACCGAGAAAACCTGCCGCTTCTCTTTGTACTTTAATAAAAGTTTATGCTTTTATAGTCTGATAATAAAATCTAGATAAAATGGCCGGAGAATAACAGTGACGTTGGGAAATATCCAAAAACGTATATGGTAAGGGTAAAAAGTTTGGCAGAATATTTTTAATTGCTTTTAATAACTTAAATGTGG
Organism: Pissodes strobi; assembly: GCA_016904865.1. Taxonomy (NCBI): domain Eukaryota; kingdom Metazoa; phylum Arthropoda; class Insecta; order Coleoptera; family Curculionidae; genus Pissodes; species Pissodes strobi. Next base: position 146,937 of record MU182650.1, on the reverse strand, counting down.
AGCTGTAGAAATGTGTTTGCTTCCAACTAAGACGTATTTTATTTTGGTGAAATATCACAAGAAGTGAAAATGCCTATTATTTGTATTTTGAACTGGGTTAACCCATAAAAAGAAATATGGACACGTAGAAAACGTTTCATGTAACGAATACATACATTAAATAAAAGAGAATTCTTTGAAATTCATTTCTGCACATTGAAATTCTGCAAAATGATGTTATTTAAACATATATAAAAGGAAAGCGAAGAGATTTGTAACTGTAAATTACACCCTGAAGATCCATTTTCCCTTTTCTGTTATATATCACATGTAATAAAAAAATCAAAAAGACTAACATGTTAAAACGGCAACAAATGAAGAGAAAAGGATAAAACAAAGGTTCTGGGCTAAATAGTTCAACAATGCTTCAATGGTTTTTCCAAACAGCTTTCAAAAACATTACAAACCAGATGCATTCGACGAAAATTTATATCAACCCTTAATAACGTCCAAAACTAACGTTGGAAATTCACAGAGTGCTATTATTTTTATTAATACAAGTAAATTTTACGCTATTCATATCGCTACTAAAAAGATCAAGCCCAAATACATTGGGATGTTAAACATGTGATTTTGGAAAATAACTGGCGGTTTACAAAATTTGAACCACTACAGTATTGCTTAAAATAAACCGGTCCAATTTAGGAAACTAAAATTATTTCTTATGTTTATGTTTTTAAATGTTGGAATTCATGTCACCATAAAGTGCTTCAATAATTATGTTGCAGAATGTCTTCCAATAATAGAAAAGGCATAAAATATGGTAAATGTAGTGAATTGGGTTCGAGTATGGTGAAAGCCTTAGAGGTTTACAAAGGCAAAAAGTATAGATTAAATGAAATATGCCGCATGTACAGTGTCCCAAAAGCGACGTTCAAATGGCATATGGACTCAAAAAATAAAAAGGCTAACCAAGAGCGTAAAATCTTCGGACGAACCATTGTCTTTTCACCGGAGCTTAAGGAGAGGTTGAGGAAGCATATCCTTAACCTAGAGAACATGTTTTATTCATTCAGATCCGTAAAGCAGCGTATGAACTGGAGAAGCAATACAACATCAAACTCAATTTCAATAGAGAAAAAAGCAGACTTAAAGCAATAAGAACATTTAATGTAGACGAATCGGGCTTTTCAACTGTTGCCAAGAAGTGCCAGAAAATTCCAGCTCAAAAGGGCAAGCGCCAAGTAAGTTCGGTTCGTAGTGGCGAACGTGGGGTGAATGTGCCAATGAAGCCGGTCAATTTATTGCACTGATGATAATACTCAAGCGAAAATGAGCTAATCCAGATCTCAGAGTTGGAGCACCTCCTGACTGCCTGACACCAGATACGTCAATAAAGAACTGTTTGTTACCTGACTCAAATATTTTATCAATGCAGTAAAAGCAACAAACACCAGTAAAGTTTTGATAGTTTTAGATGGTCACAGTACTCGCTCTAAAAATCTTGAGGCAATAGAGCTGAAACAAAATGATGAAATGATCTTGTTACAGCTTCCGAGGCATGCCACCCACTGGCTTCACCCCCAAGACGTGGCGGTATTTAAGCCACTGGAGCTCTATTAAATTGAAGCAAATGAAAAATGGCTGCTCAATGGTTGCTCAACTACTTGGAGAAGCTTAAGCGAGGGCAGCTGTGTTAGCAAGTGCTATGAATGGTTTTAAGAAAACGAGAATTTGGCCGGTAGACCGTAATGTTTTCAGCGATGTTGATTTCGCACCTTAAGATATACTCATCCCAAAAACAAGTGTAGAAATGGCTGGCGGAACATGATAATACTGAAAGTAGTTCCGATTCCAGTGATAAAGATGTGCCCTTGAATCGCTACAGTAAAGGATCAGTTGCAACAAAAGGTTTGAACCTACTAGATCAAAGACCTACAACATTGAGATCAACATCAGGTATGGAATAAATAGCAGCTACATCAGCTTTTTCAAAAGAGAAAACTGTCAAGCGAAAGTAAAATTTGATTTCGGCATTTCTGAGAAAAAAAAGCATTAATGTCAATGAATGATACTGCAAACTTTGCTCTAAGAGCATCGTTGAAGACATGACTCAGTGCCTAAAATGCAGAGATTGGGTGCACGAATCACGTGCAAATGTAAATTCACGAGAGAAATTTCTCTGTAATATTTGTTCCTAGTTTTAAGAAAAAGCGTTCCTATTTTAGTCTTACTATATCAGTTCTGTTATAGTTGTTGCTGACTTAGTTCCTAAAAATAGCTTTTATGTTTAATCGTTCTTTGTTTGTATTCTTTATTTTGTCCTTTTTATTTTGTTAGTTTTATTTGTTTATGGTAGGATTTGCCTTTTTTAATGTTCATTTAATATATTTTTGATTTTTGACATTTGGTTTTTAAATAAAAATTGTTATGTCTTGTTCATTTAAAGTATACTTAAAGTTTTACTTCATTTTAGGTAACTAAAATAGATGGAAGCCACTGGTTCAATTTAGGCAACCAGTTTCCGATAATGAACCAACTGCAAGGGTTTCGGATTATATTTTTCCACAAAACAATAATTAACAGAAAATTCTGAGAAAACTACTAGAAGTGGACAACATATTAAAGTATTTTGTGTATAAATTTGAAAGTGTTTTAATTTGTTTCCTTAAATTTCGAGCCCTAAAACCAAAAACTGTCCAATATAGGCTACCTTCCCCTATTTAGGCGTTATTCGAAAAAAATAGATCTGAAATAGGAAATAATTATTTTTTAAGTCTGTGTGGATGAAACCATTTATTCTTTCGATGACTGTATAGCACATATAATCATTGCAGTGCTTAAGAGTAAATAATAGGCTCGTAGCCAATAGAAAATGCCAACTTATTGTCAATATCACGTTTTCTTCAAGATAAATTGGTCGGTATAAACAATTATTTCTTTAATCATTTATCACCATAAAGGAGGGGGTGGTAATTAACTTTATAATTAACCACTTTAATTAGTGGACTGTATCAAAATAGGTTGGTGGGGGTTTTATTCATAGGGTGTGAATTGAAACATGTATTTTAGGTATTACGTACTTTAATAATGCAATATTTAATATGCATTAAATATGATCAATATATACAATGATTTCTAACTACCTTCAGGCATTCATCCTTTCATACATAAAAACTAAATACTTTATATGAGGTTAACTATTACTTAATGTCTACCAAAATTTCTTGATTATTTAATTTAACAAGAACTTCATTCTTTACTGAATTTAGTCAAGATTATTTGAACTAACTGCTTTTCGTTGAAACAAAATACCTTGTTACTTTACGTCTTCTTCAATTCTCTCAACTTAACTTCACCAGGGATGTAAGACTTGGAACATTTGATTCAAATCTCGAGTACAGGAATAAATTTGTATACTACAAATTTCCAACCGCCATTTTGCCTTCTTCTATCTTCAACAGGAGAGACGCTACGAGTTGTATTGTCTCGAGAAAAGGCGTTAAAATGCCCAAAGAGTCATTATTTGGGTGTTGAAAAAGGGAAACACAGAGTACAGCAGACATTTTCTAAATATCTGTGCAGACAAATAAGAAAAACTACTAAATATCTTGGCATCAAACAGGGCTACGAATGGGTAGATGTTCTTGGCGCCAAATTCAAGCAGAGGGATGACTGTATCGTTGCTTCATGGGTGAGTGTTTGCAAGGCACTTTATTACTTCTTTCTTCGACTAAAACTTAAATTTTGAAAAAACTAGCTAAATATCTTGGCGTCAAACAGGGTAGCGATAGAGGCTACTGTTTTTGACGCCAAAGTCAAGCAGAGCAGTGACTGAACTGTTGCTTCAAGCTTGAGTGTTTGTCAGGCACTAAATACCAGAATCTAACTTTTCCTACTGGCGCGGACAGGGAGAACAGAGCGGGAAATTGCGAGGACGCGGATGTATTTGAGTGGGTAGAAACATGTTCTTTCTTTATTTGACATATAGTTATATACACAACATTGACGGAGACAAAGATATATTATATTTAGAACGAATAATAACGATTTCCTTGACGGAGTGACAACTTGCTTTACAGCGATTTTTGCATATAACGAAATCTATTATACCGACAATCCAGGTTTGGACTAGGAAGTAACTGTAATACAATGCTTTAAATGCACAAATTGCTGTTTCCCTGGGATGAAATAAGTCTATTCGGAGTTTAATTATGGCTCATTCATTAGGCTCGGAAATACAGGGTGTTATCACCAAATTATACAGTGAAAAACGATAAGTTAATACACATGTTGGGGGTTTCCTCAACACCGATGATGCACCTTACGAAAAGTTTTAAATTTTTTGTCAGATGCTGCTCCCTATATGCTTAAGGCTGGAAACAACCTAAAGATATTTTATTCGAATTTGGCATTGTGGCATGTTTAACTTACGGTATTAATAGATTCGCTTAGAAAATCAGAAACAACGAGTTAGTATCATAGGCGATTAGATGAACGTGCATCTAAAGTATTTGAGAAAGTACCCTTTTATTGAATTATCCCCTGGAATGGGAAAAGGCAGTCACACACGTGCTTACGAAAATGTTGATAAACATATATATAAATAGTTCTAATAATGCGTACATGCCTAAGGTTGGAAGCAACTTAAAGATATTTTATTCGAATTTAATTCATTGTTGCGTATTTAGTCCACGGTATTAATAGAGCCGCTGAGAAAATCAGAAACAACAAGTTAGTATCATATGTGAAAAAAAAGCTTTCTTCGCCATAGCCAGTTTTAACTAAATAGGGAACTTGACTAAAAGCTGTATTTTTATGCATTCTGCCCAATTAAGAAGTGTAATTCTTGAACTTTCCATCCATGATTCTCCGGAATTTTTGAAAATGAGCCACTTCAAGAACCAGTTACATTTCTTAAAGCAAATGATAGTCTCGAGTCGGAAACAATTATTACTAAATTAGGAAAAGCACAAATGCCGCTTACAGAAAGCATTGACTTAATAGTTAAATTCACTGCCTCATGCAAAAAGGTAGAAAGCACAGTTGTTGTAGAAATATTAGAAAACATCCAAAAAAATTATGAAAAAACCTTCGGTTTAGAACCCTGGACAAAGTAGCCAGTATTAAAAATTTAATGTAAAATTTTCAGTAAATCTGAACACAGAACCAGATATTTTAACGAATTTTAAAAATTGTCCTGTAACATCCCTCAACGTTGAACATGGCCTTTTGATATACACGTACATGTATTCAGATAGAAGACATATATTTTTAATGTACATTATTTGTTTTTTATTGGGATTATTCCCGTTAGACAATACAAAATTGAATTGAATTGAATTGGTAACGAAAAGGCTAACATACGATTTAAAGAACAAGCATTAAAGTATTTGAGACAGTATCCTTTTATTTCCTTGTCCTCTGGAAAAGGAGAAGACAGTCACACATGTGCTTGCGAAAGTCTTGATGAACGTCTGGCGTTATCTGTTTTTTAATGGGAATTATTCCTGTTAGACAATAAATAATTGAATTGAATTGAACTGATAAACAAAAGGATAACATACGATTAAAAGAATGTGCATCTAAAGTATTTGAGACAGTATCATTTTATTTCCCTGTTCTCTGAAAAACAAGGCAGTCACACATGTGCTTGCGAAAATTTTGTTGAGCATGTGCGTTATTTGTATTTAATTGGAATTATTCCTGTTAGACAATATAAAATTGAATTTAATTGAATTGATAGCCAAAGGGCTAACATATGATTAGACGAACGTGCATCTAAACTATTTGAGATAGTACCCTTTTGTTTCATTGTCCTCTGGAAAGGAAGAAAGCAGTCGCACATGTGCTTGGGAAAATTTTGATAAGCCTATAATTATATATAGTTTTAGTAATGCATAATTCCATATAATCTTCATATGTCTGTGCATAAATACCAAAATTTCAAGTGCATAGTTGCCAAGTTAAAATTTATTAATTTAAAAGCTACATTATTTTAAAATTATTTTAACATGAAAATACCTGAAATTATGCTGAAGATTTTGAATTTTCAAACCCTTTAATAGCAATTTTTAATCGTGCCCTATACATTTTAAAGAAAGAATGCACATAGTGAGTCATATTTCCTAAATAAATACTTCCATCGCAAGCAAAGAACAGCTGCCTGAATAATGCATAGAAATCGATCGAGTTAACAAGTTATAGACATCGGTTATCAAACGAATCAGTAGAAAATAATGGCAATTTTATTGATCACTGGATATCAAAACAAATCCTAACTAACTTTTGATTAATTATTCGGTAAACAGCCGCTCTAAGAAAATTTATTATATGTTCGTTGTAACATAAAACGAACGGAGGAAACTGATTTCATAAAACCATTAAATGGAAATAATATAGGTTCTCCGTAGTAATGCCCTTTTATATTAATTAATTTTTCTCTCTAGCGATAATAACGTGGCTCATAATGTTACAAAACTAATTATAAAATAATGTCCATAAATTAATGAAAGTTATAATATACAATTTTATAAGTTATACAGGATCACTAATAATGTTGTAACTATTATAAATCTGTTTTTAAATAAAAAGTAATATCGGCACTTCAGCTCACTTTATATATGTGAGTTTTTTTAAATGCTCAATTTATTCCTTGCAAATGCCGGTTCAAGCAAACTTTTCTCATAGACAATATTAATACTTTACAGGATGGATATATGGTTAAGAAAATCAGAAGAATATGCCTTTCAAAAATTTTACTTTTGTTTTTGACAACCAGTTTATAACAAGGAGCCAATCTTAACTACTCACTTAACTCATCGATCGTAGAAATATGCTTTTTTATTGAGCTGATCGTGTACGTGTTCCTAATTTTAGTAGGTGCAAGTCTATTAGACAACAATATATTTGCACCAACATATTTATTGCTTCCAAATAGCATATTGGAAACAATAAATAAAGAAGGACAGACGATATTATGAAACACACAAAATAATATCACTTTAAGATTACTCAAATTACCTTTAAAGATTTTGCCCCGTTTTTCTAGCAATTATTTGTTTAATGTTTTTGGTTATTTATAACTGTGTTCTGAATCAAAATCATCCGTTCTAAACAAATGTTTTATCTGAATAACTTCTACTTGTGGAATCCCTAGACTGATCCTGAAATTGTCTGGTCACGTACTTAAATCTAGAAAACGTGGAGTAAGCTCTGACCGAAAGTACCCGAAGGAATTATAGAGCAGGCACAAATATTCACCAGTTAACAGTTGTAAAGGAACAGCTGGGCCATCTGTTTATTAATTTATTTGTGCCTGTACGATATAGACGCGGTAATTGCCATTTTTAGTAATGTTTTAATGATATAATTTTGATTATATCAACAAACCGAACAATTCCTATTACATATTATATGGTGAAGTTACCCGGAAAGCTCAAAGAAAGATATTAAGCCCACTTGTAAGAAAAGCTTATACGAGCTATGTTTCAGTTGCAAAGTTGGAAATCAAGATAGAGCTTGGGCTCCCAAAATGTTTTGCAATATTTGCTCTAGAACCTTAACGGGTTGGTTAAATGGTACTGATATGGCCATTAAATTTAGTATACCAACGATTTGACGGGTATTTCAGAACCATGTTGATGATTGCTATTTTTGCTTTAACAGAAATCGCGGAGATTTCTGGTAAAAGCAAACATGAAATTCAGTATCCTATTATTCCCTCGATCATTAGACCTGTGCCTCATTATGCTTCAAGCATACCTGTACCTAATACTCTAAAAAATACAGAACTGACTCTGACTCGGATGATCTAGACGATTTCACATTAAAAGCTGGCTGTATAAGTTTTCACGAGAGACGATTATGAATGTAGTAGCAGCAAGTAGCCCCATTTCATATTTCAGGAAGAACTCTATGATCTTATTCGTTATTTGGATATATCGAAAACAAAGGAACAGCTCCTTGGATCTCGTCTGCAGCAGCGGAATGCCTACAAGAAGGGGTGAATGGAGCCAAAGCTGACAGTTCTTTAAATTATTTATTTTGCTTTGAGGTAAAAAATAAAGCAGGCCAAGAAAGTCACACTGATCGACATGGCCATACCCAACAACATCAATTTGCAGGTCAAGCACGCCGCGAAGATCGCCAAATATCGAGATTTACAAGAGAAAATCCGGCAACAATGGGGATTGGAGAGAGTAAGAACGGTGCCAATCATTGTGTCATCAACACGACTCATTCCAAAGAACCTGTCAATAAACATCAAGGAATTTGGATTGAGCGAACATCTCTTTAAATTGATGCAGAAAGCAGTACTTCTCGCAACAGCCCGTACCGTTCGAAAATTTTTAGGAAATCCGTAGATGCCACCAAGGACCCGATAACATGTAAAGGGTTCCCTCAGAGCTTAATCCTTTTGATATCCGGGGTATCTGGGATAAGTGAAGGTTCCCCTTAGAGGGAGTGCAAATGCCGTAAGGCTAAATGATAATAATAATAATAATAATAATAATAATAATAATAATAATAATAAT